>CAHIKZ030003812.1:1862500-1902500 GCA_903632075.3 Acanthosepion pharaonis
TTAGTGGCATATCAATCTCTTTAATGCCAAAATCGAAACATTTTGTACGCAGTTTTATGCTTTCAACTACAGATATTTTGTACATAATTTTATACTTTCAGGGAAAACAATGAATTTAGATATATACTTTATAGATGATAAAATGCATTGCTGGTAATTTTACTATAAAAACATACTTTTAAACTTTAGTCCTGTATTGATTGTCATTTTGCTATAAAATGTATTACTACTGGTCATATATTGCTGGTATTTTTACCATAATGTATTTTTGAACTTTCTTAGTGAACCAACACAAATCAAAGCACTATTTTCTCATATCTGAGACTCTAACAGATCGGGTCATGGTTGACTTGGGAACAATAGCAATTAAGAATGATTCCGCGCTCCTCAAAAACTCCAGTCTCTCGATCAGAGGACATGCTACCAAATGTAGTTTATCGTCATACCCAGGACTAAGAAGTAGTAATAGCAGCAGCAGCAGCAGTATCAGTAGTAATATTATTAGTAAGTGAATATGACGATGGGATATAAATATACAAAACCCTTCATGACACTCATTTCGATAAGAGTATTCCAATTACATGTACAACAGCCAAATGTACGCAGTATACTGATAGGTTTTGATAAAAACCAACGCATAAATATAGTTAGAAATACCTTCATATTTATTAATGCAGTCCACTCAGTTTCGGTTTCCACTTAAACATGTTCCCAAATATCTAGATGTGACTCCTAAATCACTTTGGCTGCCATATTCTTCAAATTTAAAAATAAACAACTTTCTTGATACCTGACCATGATGGTTCCCGACTACTCCCGCTCATGAACAAAGATTCACTCCCCCAGCCACAAGGGGAGAGAAGCAAATGTCTTGTATTGAACAGTGCATTTATTGTAGCCTATCTTAATTCACCAAGACAAAACATGTACATAGCAACTCCTTCAGTCAGTTAAGATAAGAAGCTTTGAGAACTATGCTCGGTGTAGCATCAGGGCAATTATTATTATTATTATTATTATTATTCGAATAGTCATTCGATGTATTAATCTGAAAGGATTGCGTAGGTGTTCGCTTTGATACGAACATCAATAAGTCGATAATCACACGTTTTCATGGATCGATTCTCTTCGTGTATCTATGTTAACAAGTTCTCGGCGAAATAAATGAAGCGCACTGCTTGACTCATTTCCACCTCTTCCTCCATTTTCTTTCTTCTTCACTGTTTGTTTTTAGGAAGACATGAAAAAGAAAGATCTACAATGAATGCACTTCAACCAGTATTTAAAGCAGTACTCTTAGGCCATATAGAAATCCTTTGAATGCGTGAAGTTTGAACAATAATGTACTTACTTCTAATTAAATTATATTTATTTTCATTATTTACATTCGGACTGACGATAAACTACATCCGGTAGCAAAGTCTCTAATTGGGAAGTTTTGCGGAGTGTGGAACCACCTCTTAATTGCCGTTGTTCACAAGTCTACCGTAACCCGGGTACCTGTTAGGATCCCAGCTATGAGCAGAATGTTACACCCCCCAAAAATATATAGCCAGCAATACACAATTGAAAAAAAATATTACCAGTAATACATTTGGCTCTCGACATAAACCCTCTCTACAAAAATACGTCAATGAAACCTGATCTACAAACTCATTTCTTACGAAAAATATATATTCTTCTTCAGGTGCCTGTCAAATTCGAAATTCCCTGAAGGTTAACCTGATCGAAAACACACGAAGAAGGCTGGAGAGCACCACGGCCGAAATATTCATTAGGTAAATAATATATGAAATAGATAAATTGGCAGCGGTAGATAGATTAATCTGATACAAACTCATTTTATAGGACTACCTAATACTAGTAGATATACTAGTAGATATACATCTGTTTCGGGAAACAGTGGAGTTTCTATACTCAAGTATATTTTGTTTTCAATACTCACAGAGTCAATCCGTGGTAAACCATGCTGAGCCGGCCTTAGTTACAGTTTGTTGGAGAGGGCGCATAATTTGGCGTTATCAGGAGTTGAACAAAGCCACAATGCTCAACCGTTGATCCTGGTATATTGCGACTTATGGCTAGCATAGCCATCGACGGTTACAGTACTTTGGTTTTCACAACAACGCCCTACAAGTAGTATTATCAAGAAACCACCTTCCTGACAAACCGACTATATAGAAATCGAACCTAAGCCACGTAATCGGAAAGCGAACGGTCTAACCAGTCGGTCCGCGCTCACTAGGCTACCCAGTCGGCATCTTACATATTGGCAATAATGACAATATGCAAGATTCCTACTGTGTATATTGACAATATATAAAATTCCTACCGGGTAGGATACCGTGATATTAGCTCGCTAACCATAGGCGCACCAAATAACTTAGGCAGAAATAGATAAATAAGATCGATATTATCATATATATATATATATATATATATATATATATATATAAACTAATGAAGACAGATAGAAACAAAAACAGATAAGGAGAAAAATAAGAAGAGAAAGACTACAACAATGGAGAATTAAAATCAAATATTCGTTCAACTAAATTCACGCTTCATGTCATCAGATCCAAAGAGGAAACAACTATTGTACATGCGTAGTGTATAAACATAAAGATTGACAAGTAATATAATTTTCAAAATATTTTGTTTTCGTACTAAGCAGTCACTGAAACAATTATCATGTTGTTTTGGAAGAAATACGGCGAATCATCCAATCATTCACTTTTCGTTCAATGTACAGAAAATACAATTGACGCGTAAAAATGAACCAGCGAATTAATGTAATTGGTTAAATAAGAAGCTAGATAATCCATTTAAAAATTCATTAATTAAAAATCCATTATAGGAATCAAGTTGAACTTATATATTTCAAGGAATCTTGTCCAGTCTAACGTTAACGTTTTCCCACTATTTCCCACCACAAAATTAACTTATTATATACTGAAATGTACAGAGTTTTTCTTTTTTTTGTGAGACTGTGTGATAACTTTAACTAGAGAATTGGAATCAGACATCAAGCTTCTGGGAGATTTCGTCTTGTAATTTATTCGGAAATGAACAGTCTGTGCTTATTACGAAAACCCCCCACCCACCCCCACATAGTCAATATTTAGATCACACCAGTTGTCAAGTGGTTGAAGAAGAAATAATAAATAGATAGAACATTCGGGCGTCAATACGTTAGATTTATTTCCATTGATCACAAAAATGAATTTCGTTTCTTCAGCAAATTTTGACGCAGGAGCAGGCGCCCACCAGGGGTCACTTTTTGGACCAACCCTCCTTCTGATTTACATAAATGATCAGATCATTTGTAAACATCTACACTGCGTGCCAAATTATTATCGAGTTAACTTTTTTCTAATATTTCAAAAACCATCCAATCAATTCACACAAAATTTTCACACAATGTTGGCAACACTGACCTGCGCAATCGCTGAAATTTTCGTACTGATCTGCGCAATGTAAAGAAACTGGCGCCATATTTGTTATCAGCACGGTGATTTGAGCGTGACAAATTATTAGAAAAGTATAAGAATTTAGTGAAAAGATGGGCCGTAAAAGCAATTTAAGTGATGCTGAAAAGAAAACTATCACCTCAGAACTCTCAATGATAGGGAGGTGTCATCAAACAGTGAAAAAGTTCACCGCCAACCCTACACAAGTACGCAAAAGGGCAGATAAAGGCAAGCTGAGGGTTATTTCACGTCGTCTCATGTCACGACTTAAACGAGAGGCCACGAAGAAACCTGGACTTACCAGTCAAGAGCTTTTCAGTCGCATTGAGGATCCTACCGTGTCGAAAAGTACTCGGTGTCGGTATCTGAGGGAAATAGCAACAACAGTCAAACCTGTATCGAAGCCTCCGTTGAAGAGAAATCACATTCAAAATCGATTGAAATGAGCCAAGGACAATATGAAGATTGACTTCTCTAAAGTTTTGTTCACAGACGAAACTCGAGCAACACTTGATGGGCCAGATAGATGGCGCAAAGGCTGGGTAATGAACGGATAGAATCGCCATCAGCGTTTGAGACGCCAACAAGGCGGTGGAGGTATAATGATCTGGGGTGGTATTATTGGAAAAACATTAGTGGGCCCATGGAGAGTATCAGGTGGCGTCAAAATGACTGCTGATGCATACATAGCGTTTATGAAGGAGCATCTTGAACCGTGGATGAAAAGGCAAAGAGTTGCCTTCAGAAGGGCCATTGTTTTTATGCAAGATAATGCTCCCTCACATGCTGCTCACAAGACTAATGAATATTTGAAACAGTTAGGCTTTGATGGACTTCGAAAAATGAAGTGACCAGCAAATTCTCCGGATTTGAACCCAATCGAAAACCTTTGGAGCATCATGAAGCGAAGACTGTACGCCAACGGATGACAATTCAGGAGCAACGCTGAGTTTTATAAAGCAATTCTCTACATATCTCGCGGCATTACAGCAGATGACATCCTACAATTAACAAATTCTATGGATCGTCGTCTTCTTCAAGTAATTTCAAAACAGGGAAAGTACATTCCCTATTAATTTGTTTAAAACTGTGCCTTTGTTTGTATCTGTTATTATTTGTTTTATTATCTTATTTATTAGTTTCTTTTGATCATAAACATTCACGTGCAACATTAATAAACATTTTGTTTGCTCAATTCTGGGAATTTTACTAAACCTTTCTAATAATTTGGCACGCTCAAATCACCGTGCTGGTAACAAATATGGCGCCAGTTTCTTTACATTGCGCAGATCAGTACGAAAATTTCAGGGATTGCGCAGATTGTGTAAAAAGTTTGTGTGAATTGATTGAACGGTTTTTGAAATATTAGAAAAAAGTTATTTCGATAATAATTTGGCACGCAGTGTATGCCGATGATACGACGATACACGGGTGTACCTCAAAAACTCTTGACTATCAGATTGGTATCTATTCTCTCTTCTGATATAGCATTTTCCCCATTGAGGAAAAACTGGCTGGTTACATTCAATGCCTCGAAAATCAAACTAGTTACAATCTATCAGGCAATTCTGACCCCGAACTACGCCAGTCACGATAAATGGATGTCCTCTCGAGGAGACACCATGCTTTGAGAGAATAAACTCACACCTGACCTAAAACTGAACTCGGACATATGATCCATCGCAAAAGATATAGGTAAAATGGTCGGCTACCTGTACTGCTCCAGTAAGTACATGACTCCTCGTGTTGTCCTCAACCATTACAAGAGTCAGATCAGGCCGAAAATGGATCACAGTTGTTATATTTGGGTGAGAGCTACCCAGCCCTCACTTCGAAGTCTTGATAGAGTTCAAATGGGTCTTTGTGGGTGACAAATTATTTTCCACCCTCTAACCTCTCTCTCACAGGCTGGATGTGGCGAGCCTCTCACTACCCTAACGCTACTTCCATGGAAAGTGCCAGGACAAACTACATTCCTTAGTTCCGCCAGGTCTAACCTTCACGGCTAGGACCCGCCATGACACGCACATTGTAGCAAACCACCCACATTCCCTCAAGTATTCCATCGGTGAAAAGTAAGTTCCACTCGAACATCTTCTTCCCGCAAACCACTGTTCTGTGGAACAGACTGCCAAGAGGATGTTTCCCGAACACTACAATCTTAACCTGTTCAAGTCTAGAATTAACTGTTATCTCCCTACTCCATATAAACTATCCTTTAACGCAACCCTCTACTTCGAGTGGGCCCCGAGCCTTGTACAGGGCGAAACTTCTATTTTGTACAGAAAACTTTTATTCTGTAAACTACTTAACATATTGATATTTTACATGATTTAAAACTTTAAGAATATCACTTTGAGTGTGTGTGTGTGTGTGTGTGTGTGTGTGTGTGTGTGTGTGTGTGTGTGTGTGTGTGTGTGTGTGTGTGTGCGTGTGTTGGTGAATGAGTGTATAGCTGTGTAATTTGTTGTCTTCTACTTATAGTATATTTGTTATAGCGTTTGTATGGGTATAGTGTATAGCTGTGGTACATGTTGGCATCCATGTTAAACAGTCTTTTGCGTCTGTGGGCACATATGCTTGTGTATGGTCTTTTAGACTTCCTGAAGATTATCTACAGTGACCAAATGAAACATAGTGAAAAAGGATCTAAATAATTCATGAGATGACGATGAGGTCACCTTCCAGTTCAAACCCGATGCAGCTGGTGTGATAGTGAGTGCAAAGTCTACTGTAATATCTTTTAGGGTGAGCCCAGTACCGATTGGGGTCATCACAGATCATCTTCTCTTAGAACGAATGTCCTTTATTGACAATGAATTCAATTACAGCCATCTGGTATTTCCCGGCGTTAATCTCATTTATTTTTAACTTGTCCTTGTGCCACACTAAAAAAAAGTTTACAATATGTCTATTAGATAGGGAAATAAAGAAGAAATAAATAAATTGAATCAATTAATAACCTTTATTGCTCAATGAAAGTATTTGATGAGCAAGTTTACAGACCTTTGATGTCGAGTATTTGTGTATTTATCCAGTCAATGTAGCCCGAAATTCCATCAGCCATGCCTTGTCTCTGAGATCAACAAACGAATTGAGGTCAGCTTCTTTATTGCAGTCTGATTGCGACCAGTGATCCAAGTAAACGCAACGCCTTTTGAAATAGAGATGCTAAGTGAAAGTAATATTTCCTCAAAGTTTCTCATAGAAAGAAAATCTTTCTAGCTAACCCAATCAGTTTATATCTATCTATTTATGTCTGAATTCAAGTTTATTTATATCTTTATTCATCATTCCCTATCTATCGGTGTATCGATCTCTCTCTTTTCAAAAACTTCTCGAAAGATGAAATTATCTGTCCCGAAGTAAATTTACGACGACTGTTGATGGCTTTTAAGTATTCACAACGAAATTTTAACGGGTTTTTATTTGAAAAAAATGTTTTCTTGCTATCAGCTTTTCTTCTTGCTATCAGCTCTGATGCAAGTGCTTACTTCTTTATGATTTCATTCTTTTTATTTAATGGAGGAATTTTCGAAAATTCAAAATTTGTTCAATAGTTGTGTCTGGCGGTTAAAGATTACGAATCATTGTTCTTTAAAAAATAATAAAATAAAATAACTTTACCTGATGTTATTCGGACATTTCCCAAAAGACAAATCCGATTTGTATAAAGACGAAAGAGGTCATGTATTTTAGCAAGACAATGGTCTGTGCAATTCTTCAAGTTACAAAAGAAAAAGTTCATATCATAGCAAACTAAGAATCATAATTATTATTATTATTATTATTCAAGTGAAAAAAAATAAACGACTAAACAGTTAATATGAAATTTCACAAGCCAAGAGACAATCTTTAGAAAAACATATGAAGAGCAAACGGTATTTTATAAAGATATTCAGAGAATGACGAAAAGAAGTTTGCCTTGTTACCAATGTTTAAAGTTGTCTTTTTTAGTTTTTTATTTAGATATTTATTTATTTTTGATTTGCCGATCCGCAACGCACTGAATATGCTACTTTAGTGTATCTCAACATCTTTCTGAACAGGACGATTTTAGACAGATTCGAGCCAAAATAGATTGAATTAGGTAAAAAATTGGAAGATATCGACTTCAGCCATTTATCATGCACTGATTTCTATTTGATTTTTTCTTTTATTTATCGAAATACTTTTCAGGCTTCATAAACATGCCCACATTTCTTTAAAAAATGCCAAACGACTGAAGATATAATGATTTTCTAAGCGTCGCTTAGACGTGGCACAAGGTCGAAAGTATGGGGCCTCAGGTGAAGACCGAACTCACTATTTAGTTGTAACTGT
Source organism: Acanthosepion pharaonis (assembly GCA_903632075.3). Classification (NCBI taxonomy): domain Eukaryota; kingdom Metazoa; phylum Mollusca; class Cephalopoda; order Sepiida; family Sepiidae; genus Acanthosepion; species Acanthosepion pharaonis. The sequence continues at coordinate 1,870,294 of CAHIKZ030003812.1, forward strand.
TCTAGCGCAACAAGCTTGCTGACCATTCCACTACGCCGAAGAAGACATGTACAAGAAGATATGTACATGATATCTTAAAGCTTAGTATAGTTTGACACGATTACAACTATTGGATGTCGAGTGAAGATAGAAGTGTTCGCATTAATGAATTGCGAAAACAGTTTGAAAACTGCCGCGCAGTAGTTATTGTTTATCTTATTTACTAGTCTGGCACAAGGCTACAGTCTTATGAAAAACAGAGAGGATCAAACAACCGTAACGCAATGAGTTTCACAAAACATTATTTTACGACCACTGCCCTATTAAACTATTAAATATAAATAGTCTACAGCTATACAGATATGAATATATTGAAATAAATACAAGAATCGCTCCGAAAGTAATTTCTCCTATTTTATTTTTTAGCTTACGATGTGACAGGTAGATGTTCATTGTATGACAGTAAAGGCTGGCCAATAATCTCTTTATTTATTTACTTTGCTTTGTTACAGATAGCATCTGAGCGGCTGGCTGTCATATTGTTGTCCGACATGTAAGTGCGTACAAAGCAGAAGCGTATGACTGAATCCCTCTCTGCGGGAAAAAAAATTGTCCCTGTTGCTGAACGTTTACGAAACCAAAAATAATAGTAAACTGTACAATGCCATGGCGGTTCTTAGGAAATATGGTGGAATGGTTCCTCGTTGACTTCTCCTCAGTTTTGAGTCCAGACTTCTTTCGTCTCCAGTAATCCCTTGCGTCTTAGTGGCATTATCGCCTTGCTTGGGGTGAAATGATTAAACATATATATGCATATATGCGTTTTGCATGAAACTCCTAGTCGTGTGAACTGCGAGGGATAATATGTATATTTATCAATATATATATATATATATATATATATATATATATATATATATATATATATATATATATATGTGTGTGTGTGTGTGCATATATATATATATATGTATAAGTAGGAAAATCCTTATAATTTAACGTTTCACTATTTATTTTATTTCATCATAGATTTTGGAAAGAAGTGGAATAATTCGGAGTTATGTTTCGATTTTTGAATTACTTGCAATATTTTCAAGCAAAATAAATAGCGAGCTATGTTAAATTATAAAGATTTTTCCTGTTTGTTCTTTATTGAACCATTCTATCAGATTAAATACATATTTTCAACTCATTATATATAGGTGCCTCCAAAGAAATGCGATGCATTTTAAAAATGAAAAATCTTACTTGAATCTGTAATTTTAGTTTTAATTCCGTGCTAATAGAACTCAGTTTAATATTTACAATAAGCAAAATACTTTACTATATTTCAAAACGGATTAAAATTGATTGGGATTATTTTTTTAAATCGCTAAAATCGACCATATTAACAAATTTGTTAACACATCATAATTCTCTTTATTAAAAATCTTTAAAAAATAAAATATACTTTTCTGTGACTTTATTTGAGGAACATTAAACTGATTTAAAGTGTAATTAATCTCAATTAAAGCAAAAATTACTTTTAATTTAAAATATCGAAGAAAAGCATTTTTAATATGGTGATGGGTGTTTTTATAAGGTGTTGAGAGATTTACGATGGCTTAATGTTTGGCATTTTTAAGTAAAGGGCGTATAACTGTAAATGTACTTAATGAATACCACGTTAACGCCGTTTTTTATATATTTTTTTTAATAACCAGTAATCTTGAAAACTTAGGAAAATAATTTAAGTAATAATTTTCATTGAATTTTAGTTACTTTGACTTTATAGTTTTATTTCCGAAGACGCTATGTTGAGGAAATGTTAAAAAAATTACCAATCAATTTTAAATGTACAAGAATTCCCGCTCTTATTTTCAGATTATGTCGTGTATGAACGTCCGTATTTACAAAAATCGGCCCGTTTATACACACACAAAAAGAATTCATAATTATTTTTTAAAATACTGTGTCTCGCTGAATTATAAAAAGCTTTTCCATTTATGATTACTAAAAATATTTTTTTACTTAATAACAATATCACCTAACCACTACAAATCAATACAGAATTTTAAAAGATTTAAAAGTTTATAAATTATTCTAATTAAAATTTGTTAAAAATGAAAACAATTCTTATAAAAATTCATTATTCATCGATTTTTTTTCTTAAAGCAATAGTGTCTATAACATATTTTATTCAAAAAACAATTAAAAACTTTTCGAATTAAATCATGTTTTAGCTGTATTGCATTTTAATTTTACAATTCAGAGTACATTTTCTCTAACTCTGGGTCCCATTTGACAAAAAAAATTGATGATTTAAATTCTCCAAGGACTTATGCTTATAACATAAAGCACTACAAAAATAAATTTCCCGAAATTTCATAAAATTAATAATGTAAAAACAAACATTTTATAAGATTTACTAAAAAAAAGAAATATTTCTAAAATAATTTCATTCATTTGTGAATAAGTTCTGAAAGTTTCATTAAAATCCAACAATAATCTGAATTTTGCAAGAATTTCTAAATCATTGTGCTTTCACCACAAAAAGACGCTCAAATTTTCCATACTAACTTATGGTTACTCGTCGACGCAAGAAAAACACTTTTAACCAAAATTTCGAATATTTTGAAAAGGATTAGAAGACATAATTTAATAATAAAAAACACATTGGTCTTTCCTCTTAATAATAACGTAAAAATTTTGGCGATAAAACTTAGTTTTTATAAAGTTTGGAGTACTTTTTTCATCATGTATACTCATTTACTAACAAATCTTTGAAGGTAACTAATTATATAGATGCGTATATACACACATGCATATATAGTGATGTATAGTGTAAAATATACGTTTGTGTGTGCGTAAAGCATTTGCAGTATATGTTTTAAAAGAGAAATTGTTGTATAAAATCAACTTGTTACTTCGATAAAATCGCCTGGTATGTTAACTTCAAACAAAAAGCGTAAGGAAAAGACCTCTGGGACATTAGCAATTTCCATCGACTAGAAATCGCTGAAACCTCAGAATACGACATACCATTGACTCCTGAAATGACGAGGATAGAAGTTAACGTTTGCCTAATGACCCAGACAGTCTTTGGTGAGCGTGAGAAGAGAAATATGACGAGGACGGAGCGACCGAGCAACTGGCTGGCTGACTGGTTGGCCGGTTAGACATGAAGCAAAGAAAGCTGATGTTCCCATTCATCGTCCGACTCATTCGGCTACCGTGACTCCTACAGCTGCTTGGAATGCTACAAGTCATTAAACACTTATCAGTTTTGATGACGATAATAGCACTGGCACCAGCAAAACAAATGTTCGGTGTTAACGAAACGTAGTGTGAGGGGTTAAACGTGGAGGCCATATTTTACTGCCTGTGCACGCAATATTCCGATATTTTATTTTATCAAATATTTGGACAATTTTCTATCCAATCACCCTCCTCTCTACACACATAGACAAATGGGTGCTGAAAAGTTTTCAGCTGGATTCACTTCTAAAAATCAGCATTTTGATATTTGGAAATACTAATTTGAGAAGTGGGTCGAACCAATTCTTTTTCAGCATCCCCTCATGTTTATATAAATAATAAAATAAATATATATATATATATATATATATATATATATATATATATATATATATATATATATGGGTAGCAACCTTTGTTTTAAACATGTTTCGTTGAATATGACTGACAAAAACCCATAAACCAGGTTTTCCTCTCCAACCTATCATATCCCAAATACCTACACCTATATTTCAGCTATCAAAAACTTTAAATGACATAATTTCTCCATACACACTCGACAATTACAACATTGCATTCACAAACGAATTCCTCCGTATCTTAAAGGCAACAACTCTCACAGGTAGAACCTTAGCTTCGCTCGATGTTGAAAATCTTTTTATCAACCTCCCAGTTGAAGAAACAATCAACATAATTAGTGTCTTCATCTACAAACATCCGTCAATCTCTCTTCCCAATATTCGACCAACAACTCTATGGATACTACTCCTTGCTTGTACCACAGAAGCCCCATTCTATGATCATAATGGCAACACCTACATGGAGTCAGTATGAGAAACCCATTAGGTCCTGTCTTCTCTAACTTTTACATGTCACATGTTGAAAAAAATGTTTTTGAAATAACTGAGAAACCACAAATCTGCACATGGTACGTTCATGAGATTTTTGTTTAGAGTAAAAATAAGGATGAAATTATAAATCTAAGATCAACTTTCGAAAAAATTCCTACTCTAATATTTACATACAAATTCATGGTTTATAACAAAATCCCACTCCTTGACGTCAATAGAGAAGTAAAATCCAAAGTTTTACCACCTTCCCATATAAAAAAAAGACCAGTACGAATTCTTGTCTTCTAAACTATGATATCCGGAAAGATATAAAATAGCAGTAATTAAAAAAATCTTCCTAAATAGAGCACACCCAAATTCTTCTTCCATGAGAATATTTCTGAGTAAACTAAAACGCATAAAACAAACATTAATCAATAATAATATTCCCAACTACATTATCGATAAACAAATGAAATTATTCTTACAAAAATAGATGACACCAGTAATAAAAATACCATGCAACAAAACATCAATATATTTTACTGCAACCAGAGGAACAATAATCATAAGCAGGACGAATTCACTTATAATATATTACAGCAAATGGAAAACCGCAAAACTTGTTGTCACAAAGCAAAATAAACCCATCAAATCTAAAGAATTGATATCCAATACAGTGTATTAATTTGACTGCCCACTGCAAAACTGCACTTCTTGTCATAAATCAATTACTTATATCAGACATACTAATATCTCCTTAAGAAGACGCCTAACATGCCACTTATATGATCAAAGTGCTATAAAAAAAGCACTTAGCCACCGATAATTTACAAGAAAACTTAATGAAGATTCTGGTCGAAAACACAGTATTTTATATAAATCTCTTTACCGAAAACATCTCGTTGTGTGAGAGAGTTTTTATATAAAATATCTCGCTCTTGATATAAATCTCACCTTATTCAGCAGCGGAAACGGTTTGTAAAATACGAGAAAAATACCCATTCGAATTCCAGCCGCGCTCAACTCGCGAAGCTCGGAATAAACACTCCTACTAGTATTCAAAACAAGACAAAAAATACATCTTAAACAGTCAAACATGAAAAGAAATTAATAGCACCTACCTCACACTCTTGAAAATGGTTAAAAGTGAAAGCGGTTGGGACAACAGACAATTTATGCACTCCCTACTAAACGGAAAAAATGTAAGAATGTTAGAAAAACTAAATAAAAAATTAATCATTTATATATATATATATATATATATATATATATATACTGCAGTTAAAATCTTAGAAGTCACCCCACCACTAGAATTAGCATGGGATGAATTTGATAGAAGAGTAAAAAAAAGAAAATGAAAAAGTGCTCTTAGAGTCATTGAAAAAAGAATGGAATAAATCATCAAGCTTATACGTCGAGAAAAATTTTGAACGAATGCCCAAAATTTGTACTGAGGTAATCAAGGCTAAAGACGATATTTTGACGAGAGCAAAATTGAATCATAAAATGCTTTTTTTTTTTCTTTTAGTCCTAATAAAATTTCTAATAAAAAATCATGTCTCACTTTTTTATCATGTATAATAATTTTCTCTTCTTTAAAGTACAAAAAATACTTTTCGGCCAATTTAAAAAATTACCAGCGATGGCCTCGAACTTTCGTACTGTAGTGTATATATATATATATATATATATATATATATATATATATATATATATATATATATATATACAGACAAGGTGATTGAAAAGTAACTCTCTTATTTATGTATGATGGACTCTCCCATTTAATTATATTTTTTACAGGACAGGATAGTTCATCATACATAAAATAGGGAGTTACTTTTCAATCACCCTCTAGTATTAGTCAGTCAGTTAAGAGTCATACGTGATACAGGCTTGGGTGATCATGTACCTTTCGATAGGTAGACTAGTTACCCACCAAGATTATAGAACCCAGTCTGTCCTGCTATTCAACCCATAGCTAAGAGGAGAAGAGATGGATTCATAACTTTTTCCTAAAGTATTTGTGCGTAAGTGAATCTAACAAACTTAACTGGAATTCGAACACCGAGTTCTCACTCCGAACTTAACCCATTACATTACAACCCATTACACCACAAAATCCCTGTATATATTGAGATAAATACGAGAATCGCCCCGAAGGTAAGGTTTCCTATTTTATTTTATTAGCTTAAGACGTCATAGGTTGATGTCCATTGTATGGCAGTAAAGGCTGGTCAAAAATATATTTATTTTGCCTTGTTACAGTTAGCAGCTGTCTGGCAAAATGATGTCTGACATGTAAATGTGTACAGGGCAGAAGTATGACTGGATCCCTCCCAGCGGAAAAAAATTGTCCACATTGCTGAACGTTCATAAAACCAAAAATATTAGTAATGTGTACAATGCCATGGCGGTTCTTAGGAAATATGATGGAGTGGTTCCCCGCTGCCTTTTCCACAGTTTTGATTCCAGGGTTGTCCTTCTAGACTGTAGGAAATTTAGTCTTCCACCTTTCTTTCTTATATGAAGCATGCGAATAACCAAATTCCAAACAATAATGAAATAAAAAACATAGATATGTCTGTTAGATACACATCATTCATATTTGCAAACATATGTACCTGAATTCAAAAAAGTAATAAAAATAGTCTCTCGTTGATTTAGGTAGTTCGTTCACATAAAAGGTTATGATTTAAAAAAGTCTTTTAAATAGTTGATTCACAGAAAAAACTAGAGTTGAGAAAATACTTGTTCGTCAGCGAAGATTCACTAACCGTCTTTGTTATTATTGTTGTTGTAGCTGACTCGTTTGGAGTTGCCGGTACATGTTTCTTTCAGCACGGAGGAGACAATCACATCTCTGCTCTTTGAAATTCGAAATCTGTGGGATTTTATAAGAAAATCTGAATGAAAGTAGGCTCTACAAAAATACGGTTTAAGTTTTCTGTCATTGGCCAAATATTTCATGATGATGTTAATTTCTAACCAATAGACACTGAACGGTGAGTATTGTATTGTGAAATCTTTTCTCGCTTGTTTGTAATATTGTTTATTATTGGGGGAAAATAATGTTTGGCCTTTTTTAATATGCTATCTATGTGGGTTTGTAATCGTGTTGGGAACAGGGTTCATTTCCTATAAACAGAAAGAATTAATATATATATATATATGTGTGTGTGTGTGTGTGTGTGTGTGTGTGTGTGTGTGTGTGTGTGTGTGTAATTGTGTTTCATTGAATGTAACGGAAATTTTGTAAAGTTTTGATTTTAAAAAAAGCAGTTAGGACTATATTTGCAAAATATATATATATATATATATATATATATATATATATATATATATATATTCATTAACGTTCACAGAAATGTTTATTTTCAATGGGTTTGAAATTCATGTTTCGTTTTCTAACAAATATTTTAATCGGTTGTTCGAAATTACAAATATATAAATCAAATCTTGCATCTCTGGATATATAATTTAATGTAAAAAAAAATGTTGTTTTTTTTTTTACCAAACAATCTCTTTTCTCATCTGTCTATATTTCTGAGATGAGGTATTGTAATTGTTTACACTATTTACATTGTTCGGACTGTTGTCTTCATCTTTGTTGCCATATTCACGACGTTTCGGCTTTGTTCTTCTTCAGTTGATTGGACAGGATGAAGGCTTAGCAATGGGCTCGCCACTATCACCAGCAATGGCAAACATATACATGGAATACTTCGAAGAAATGGCATTAGAATCCACATCACTAAAGTCAACCCTATGACACCTTCATACTCTGGCCACACCAGGAAGAGGTCCAGCTTCTACTGGACCATGTGAACTCACTAAGATCATCAATACAGTTCACAATGGAGAGAGAAAATAACAACAAACTCGCATTCCTGGATGTACTACTACCTCGAATAGAGAATGGGTTCAAGACACCCGTATACCGCAAGCCAACACTCAACGGACAATACCTCAAATAGTGTAAATAATCTCCTTTATTCTCAATGCACTTAACCTAATACGCCTTCATTAATCACATATATAAAAAATTGTACAGTGGAAATTTCAGATCTAAATTCACTTAATAATTCCCATGCTGCGTATTTTAATGATGAAATCTTAATTTCCCAAACGTATGCGTAATATCAGGTTTTACTATTTTTGGTCATCCATACTTCGACTGGGGACCTCGATTTGGTGTAATGGTTAGTAAGCTTGTACTGCTAGAACAATTACGATTGAGTTGTGAGTTCGATTCTCACTGGGTGCCCCATACTTTCGGCCTTGTCCTACATATAAGCTATGTGTAGGAAATCACCATCCATACTTCAGCTGTCTCATGAGATTCTCATAAATTTAAGCTGAGTTTCATAACACGAGCAATGAATATCCATTTGAACCAAGTTGATAGTTAACAGACGCTCGCTGAAAACAAACGTATTTTTCACTGTAGTTTAAATAAACATTTTTTTTTCGAAATTCAATTAGGTAATCATAAAACTGATTAATTTCCTTCAAATCCTATATTCTAATAATGGCTTCTTTATTTTTGGGAGAATTCTTTTGGTACAGACTAATTTTTTTTTTCTGTGGGCAGGCATTAATTATTTCATGAGTGAAGTTAATATTTAATGACCAAAGTGTCACATTGAAAATATTCTAAGGCCTCCCAAAGAACGCAAAAAATATTTTTATGAAAAAAAGTTTGTGCTATTTTCTTGAAATTAAAAAGGAACTTAACACTAAGATTATTGCAATACGTTGAAGTTTATTATTAAAAAGTTGATGGTCTTTGTTACATTTATATTTTGGTATCTAGCTAGGTACTACAGGTAATATATAAGTTACGCCAATTTATACAGATTTATTGTGTGGTTATGTATGCAAAATATGAACTTGCCTTGGTTGGCAGTCAGTCTCAGAGAAGTACTCAAAACCAGCTGGACGTGAGTCGGACAACTCCACCCTTTAAAAACTGACATGCTACAGAAACCGCAGCAGCAGTGCCTAGCCAGGCGAGGTTGTGGCTTTGTACTCCACAGGGAAGTCGACAAGATTTACATCCATCTATCGATCCATGCAAAATAGTAAGAGTGTATCTAGTCTACGATCTTAAATATGGGCAAAAACAACGAAAATGTGTTGGCCTATTTAAAATAACAGACACTGGTATTTACATGTAAATAAAAATAGGATAAAAACAAGCATACATAGATGCTTATGAACAGATAAAGATTAAATCTGAGAATATAATTAAATAAGGAACAAGTGCGAAAATATTTATAAATTTTACATGTTTCGCTATCTATTTAACTCCATCAAATAGCAAAACATAAATTTATAAATGTTTTCTCACTTGTCCCTTATTTAATTATTTTGTCAGATTTGTCCCCTGACGAATGGATGGAGTGATTGCTGGAGGACACCAATCAGCTAAGTGACAAATTTTATATTTGTATAAATTATATATATATATATATATATATATATATATATACATATGTGTGTGTGTATATAATAAATTCTAAATGAATTCTATATATATAATAACAAATATGCTGAAACATACGACTGATATTATAGAACAGCAGACACAAACTGAATAGTATTTATTTTTTATTACATGTTTCGGGTTTCTATTCCTTTCATCAGACAAAAATGACATCTTTGGCAGTTGATCTTGAAAATTAAATCAATCTTAATCTTTAGCTGATGAAGGGAATAGAAATCTCATAACATGTACCAATATCTAATAAAAATTATATCCTACAGTTTCATTATATATATAGTCATCCACAAAGAGCCTGTTTTGCTGTATCACAGCTCATCAGTGTGGCTAAACAACCGATTGCTTCAAGCCGTGATCGAAAGTTGACCGATTTGACATGTCAGAATCTCTTACCCCGAGGCTATCGGCGCACGGCAAAGAAAGGGAATTTCTAACGCATTATATGCGTGCTATGTAAACGCCATACCGGCTGCCTTAGCGCTCAATTCTTACAAAGAGAAATGCATTAAAGCAGCAGCCGTTAAAAATTCCTTTTTCTCCATAGTACTCAATCGGCGAACATGAGCATATATATATATATATATATATATATATATGCTGGTAGAACAAATTTAGTCCGATGAAGGTCTGAAGGAGGTAACGCGTTACAAGTAAACTTTTTTACACTTTATCATACATTTTCCACAATATTGTTCTTGATAAAAATATATATCGTTATCTGATATATATGTAACAATTCTCGCTCGTGCGCATGTGCAATCGCATCAACACAACTCACACTGTCCGCTGACCTGAGATGGAACAAATACATTGAATCAATAGCTTCATCTATTGCAAGGAAAGTTGGTTCTCTGTGTCACGCTAGAAAATTTTTCTCGTCTGAGTCCATCCTTCAAATCTATAAATCAACAATACGTCCCTGCATGGAATATTGCTATCATATATGGTCTGGTGCCCCCCGCTGTACGTCTCGAGGTCAGAGACAGATATGCAATGTGATAGGTCCTGATGTGGCATCTCGTCTACAGTCACTATCTCACAGGCGTAACGTGGCTACCCTCTGTCTTTTCTACAAGTATTTTCATGGCAACTGCTCCGACGAGCTACTTTCGCTGGTTCTCAAATTGCATGAATTTAAGCGTGCTCCTAGGTTGGAATCTCAGCCACAGCCTTTCACTATTGAAACGGTTAAATGTAGCCGTCTCTTCTACTCCAACCGCTTTTTTCTCGTACTTCCTGTCTGTGGAACTCCCTTCCTCTTATTTACTTCCCTATAATGTTCAAATATTCAAATGTAATGTCAATCGACACCTCCTGATGCTTTGATCTTGTTCCCCGTCTTTCTCTCTCAATCCTCTGTAACCCCTTGCGTGCTAGTGATACTCCCGCCTTGCTTGGGGTGAAATGCTTTAAAAAAACTCAAATTAATGAAGTCCTAAAGGACGAAACGCGTCATATGAAAACTTTTTTTCATTTTGCCATACATCTTACCCAAAAATCGTCCTTGATATATAAAAATTTATATATCGTCATCACACACACACACACACATATATATATATATATATATATATATATATATATATATATATATAGGATTAATAAAAATATAAAATTTGTCACTTGGCTGATTGATGTTACCTTCTAGAAAGGAACTATTGCCAGAGAATATTAGTGTGTGTGTGTGTGTGTGTGTGTACATAAAACTCCATCAAGATCAAATTCGGAATTTGTATACAAAAAGTGTTTAAGGGAGAAAAATATATTTAAATTACAGACACTGATGTTTTCTGGATAAATGTGACCAATTTGGTGTTAACCTTTGGCATAAATAAAGGCCATTTTGATCTTAATAAGCCTTCTCATAAAAAATGATCTCTTAATTTTAGACTTAATGAATACAAATGCGTAAAAAATGTCATTTTCAGATTTAATTGTTAATTTTGGAGTAAATGAAGCGAGAAAATATGAAAATAGAATTTTGTGATAACAAAACGTGATTGGCTTTTTTATGTTCTTTCCTTTCTTTATCTCTCTCCTTTCTTTTCTTTTCTTCACTTCTTCTTTCTCTCTCTCTCTTTCTCTCTCTTTCTCTCTCTCTCTCTCTCCCTCTCTCCCGCTCTCATTCACTTTCTTCTTTCACTCTTTCTTCCGTTATCAGTCTTTCTTATTGTTTCTCTCTCCTCTTTCAAATTATATTTTCATGTTCTTCACGGCTTCTTGGTTTATTCGTCGCGAGAATCAATTTGTTCTTCCGATTACAATTTTAGTCATGCAATGAAATGTTTTTTATAACAGCATGAAAAATTCTCTAAACGTAAGATAGATGTTGAATTGTGTGTTTGTGTGTCCGCTCATATGAATTTCTTTTCGTTTCGTTGCCGTGTAAAGCTGTTCGATTTACACAGCAATAAACAAATGGAAGTGCGATTGGCGTAATTGTTGTCAGTGTGGAAAAAAGAATCAGGAAGCTAAGTTCAAATTCCAGCTAACGCAGTTCGCGTTCAATTTCGCATTTTGTACTCATGGGAAAAACTGAAAAAAAAACATCTCTTTTCCTCCACCAAACTATTCTTTAAATAGTATAGTAGACTGAAATCTCTAGCTTTGGTTGGCAACCAGTCAAGTAGAAAGCCATCTCTGAATTCAAAACCAGCCATTTTGTCTGACATATGGCCATTATTACTACTACGATATACATATATATGAATATATGTAAATACAAATGTAAAATTCATATATATGAATACAAATATAAAATTTATCACTTATCTGATTGGTGTTACCTTCAACATCCCGACTCTAGAATTTCGTAGACAGACCCTACAGCAATCACTCCGTCCACTCGTCTGTGGATAAATCCGACAAAATAATTAAACATATATGAATACCTATATTATATCACGCATGTATGTATTCATGCATTTAATAAATTCTTTAAAAAAAAGACAAAAAATGACAAGAAAATTTTTATTCCACAGTTTCTTATCTTAAATAATCTTTTCAAATAGACTTGGCATAAAAGCGAGATGTCAAACCTAAAGGTCATCACCTATTATTATTATTATTATTATTATTATTATTATTATTATTCATGGCTCACACAATCTCATGTTCTTTGTAGCTATCAGCAGTCTTTATCCTGTTCAGTCCATAGTATTCTCAGCATCATTCTGTGAAAACACGTTTCTGCTGTCTCATGTCTCTTCTTCATCTGTAAGGAGGTCACTGTCATTTAGGAGTTTTTTTTTTTAATTTTTTGTTTAATACTTCACCGTTCCAATACACCTCCGGATTTTGCTGTCAAATTTTCTGTCCTCTTAAAAAAAATTAGATATTTAAATTTTTGTACTTGCTGGATTATATACAAAACAATAAACATGTGTAAAAAAGAATGATTAATAGTGAATTTCAGAAGGTATGTGATCACGGCTCTTCAAAACTCCCTATTGCTTGTAGCTTTAAGCAAAGTGTGTCTTTTTACTATCCCACTCACTCCCTATTCTGTCATCCATTAACTTAAGTTTATTACGTAGGTTACGTTTTGTTTCCCTTTACATCTCTAGCATTCAGCGTGTTTTGTGAGTATCAACTTCCCCAAGCCCTCTTTCCTCGTTATGCGTCTCGAAATTTCAACTGTCACTTACTGATTCTGAAGTATTAATAATATTTTGTTTTCATTTGCCTTAAAACATAGTCGTTACTCACATCCTAGGTCCAAAGTATTCTCAGTAACCTTCTACAGAACTATATCTCTTGTCTCAAGTATACTCTTCATCTGTGCTGGAATTGTCTAATATCCACTTCCATGCAGGAGGATTGATATTACATAACAGTTCAGCACTCTTTCCTTTCTAATGTAGTTATCCTCTTTCTTAATACCGCTTTTAACTTTTAGAATGCATCTTTAAATGTTCCAATGCACCTTCAGATCTCTGTGTTACATTTTTCATCTTTAGTTGCAATATGACTTCCCATTTCTCTATTTGCTTGATTTTAACATCTCTAATTCGTAGCTTGTATCTCGTATTTCGGGCTTTTCCTCTTTCGGATGACCCGTCTGTCTTCGTACAGTTGATTGTTTTCCCTTAATTCCCACTAACCTTTACTACCTTATCTGGTAGTTCTTGCAATAAAGTATCTGCGATCAACACGGTATCGTCTACTTAACTTATTTTCTTAAAACTGTGCTCACCCATAATAAATCTTGTTATATTTCCAACAAAATATTACTTCATGTTTACAATAAATTAACTTAGAATTTGTGAGCCTCTGTTGCTCCTCGTTGAAATTTAAAACTTTGACAAATAGAAAAAAATTTTTCACTCCATTAATCATTATGAAAACCATTATATTGTCGAAAGAGTCAAGAGTAAACCAGAAAAGAAAAGAATACAATACTACCTAATAAATACATATAAAGAGACTATAATAAATACAAGTACAATGCAATGTAATAAATAATTAGTCAATATACTATAATAATTGCATACTTAAAATAATCTAATAGTTACATGTAAAAGGTGTACAGAAAACAATATAATGTGTATAGATGACAATGTAATCGGCATATTAGCGATGCAATAATGCATATAAAAATCAATAAATGAACTGAAGTTATAATCATTGCTAATTCATCGTTACTAAAGGTACTTGTTTATAAAATATATGGCTTTGCATCAGGTTAGAAAATTAATTTTACTAATTCACTTTTGAATATTCGCAAGTAATTCCTGGAAGCTAAAGGAGCATAGTCAATGATTTTAGAGTAAGAAATGGAATATTAAATCAACTGTGACTATAAATCAGTTGTTAGGCGACAGGCGGACGTATGTGTGTGTCAGGGGTGATTATTAAATTTAGCATTAAATTAAATGTCTAGCCAACCCTAATTTACTTATCATATGGATGAACTACTGAGACAAATTACAAAGTTTTTGTTTTGCTTTTTTTTTTGTTTTTTCTAGATTTACGTATTTGATTATCTGGGGATTGAATTTCCTTTTCTATTGATTTCGATCATTTGCGATCAGGTAGAATTTTGATAAAACAAGTTGTCAATGTTTTCCAATTTTCTTGAAGATTCCAAGCTTTTTTTTAATCATTTTACAAAACCCGGGGAGATTTTATTTTCATTTATTCACATTGTATTATTAAAATTTGATTCCAAATTGAAATGATTCCAAATAACACAAAACAATGCCGAGAAACACGAAAAATGTCAGAGATATTTTTTTTTAAATTAAATTATTCATTTAATATTGAATTCTGTTTAATTTTAAAGAAATTTGAATGAAGATTTCATGCATATATCAGTTAAAAACATTGAAATGTTAAATTTGTTGCAATATTGACTTTCGTCACCAATTAATCGATTTCACTCTATACCAATCGATTATATAACGGTAACTCTTGATATTTCCTCTTCTGCCAAATATCAGAATTAAATCTGAGTCCATGATAATGAGTGTACCTGAGATTTCGTTTATCAATCCTATGTGGATCAAAGAGAGCGATTAGTGGTGGTGGTGGTGGGGGGGCTGGTATTCATTAAAGGTAATAAATAAAAATCTTTATGATAGCATATACACAAACGATTACTGAACCTCTGAATATTCGCAAATAATTCCTGGAAGCTACTGGAAGGAAGTCAAAGATATTACAGTAAGAAATGGTATATGAAATAATTGTGAACACAAAATTTTTTTTTGAAAATTTAATCCCATGAAATTATCCAAATAATAAAGAATATCTAATGAATTGATGGAATAGGTGTAAAAGACACATCAAATATATATATATATATATATATATATATATATATATATATATATATATATATACAGTGTAACCCGGATATAAGAGAGTTGTCGGGACCGGAGAAGAAGTCTCTTATATCCGGGTTTCTCTTATATCTGGGTTTGGTCTATTTTATATACATTAACACAGGCTCTAATTTGGGACCAGAGAAAATCTCTCTTATATCCGGGTTTCTCTTATATCCGGGTCTCTTATATCCGGGTTACACTGTATATATATATATATATATATATATATATTATGATAATAATAATAATAAAATCAGTTTTAATTTCCCCCGCACCATCTCCCCCCGCGCCCCATCTCTCTCCCGCACCCCTTTTTCTTCCCTTTCTTTTTCTCTCCCTCCCTCTTCTTCTGATCTTTAAGATTAGATCGTCTATTGTCTGTGTATGTCACCACAAAATGTTTCCTTTCCGGTTACATCTTTAATGTACTAGACATCCGACAACATTCATATTTCTCTCACTTAAACCGTCTTTAACTCACCTCTCTAAAACTTCTCTCTGTTAAGTTTTAATCTCCCACCTTCTCTCGTCTGTTACCCTTCTCTTTAGCTCTAAAATTCGTCCCAAACTCTCATACTTACACTCCCTCTAAATTCTATTTTTATTTCCGCGGTTGTTTTTTCTGTTTTCTTTTTGAATTTGTAGGTCTGATGAATTGGATTGTATTTACGATTCCAATGGAATAAATTATGACCATGGAATATTAGTGTTTAAGCCTTTTTATTATATCTATACTCTGTCCTGGACATTGAGTTCTACCTGGATTCTATCCTCTTGGAATTTTTTATTCAAAAAATATATATGTATGTGTATGCATCTATGTATATATATTTTGCATATGTATGTGTATATCTACCACTAATATTATCTATCTATCTATCTATCTATCTATCTATATATATATATATATATATATATATATATATATATATATATATATATGTATGTATGTATGTATGTATGTATGTATGTATACCAATTGATCCGGTGTTATTTTACAGTTCGTCTACGAAGAGCTTCACAATAAAGTAAGCTTTTTTTTTGTATATCTACTCAGGAACCACCTGCAAAGGGTGGAGGAAGCAGTTTTGAATCTTACATTTTCGTATTCCGGTGTTGTACTTGCCGTCCTCTGTTAAAATACTTCCCAGATATTGTTTTACTTGCTGGATTTTGGTATCACCAATTTGTAATTTGCATGTTGGGTTGTGCCTTTTGCTTACAATCATACATTGTCTTCTTTTTACAACTGATGTTTAATCCTTTCTTCTTGCTTTCGTTTACTACCTTCTGTAGGATTTCTTGTCGTTTCCTTTCTATAATTAGTATCAAAACTGTATCACCTGCATATTTTATATATATACGATGATAAGAGCGATCCTTGTGTTACATAACTGTTTTGTAGCTACCATGTAAATAATAAATACTTTCAGATCTTCCCTTATATATATATATATATATATATATATATATATAATGATTTATTGTGTCTAATGTCACCACAAATGTATCCACACTTTTCCGGTGTCTGTCTTTTCAATTTTAGATCAACGAATTGGTAGTGATTAATGCATCTGATAATAACTCATATTTATCTGTATCTCACTTATTTAAACCGTTAACTTTTCTCTTTAAAACATCTCTTAAAATTATTCCACACCTTCACCTTAAGACCTTTCCTGTTCTACCCCCTCCCATTACACCTCTCTCTAGAGCATTCATACATTTCCCTCTGACCCTTGTTTCTTACTCCCACACATACATGCTCACTGAATTTTTTTTTTTTACACCTGGAGTTATATTTTCTGTTTTCTTTTTGAACTTGTAGGTCTGATGAATTGGATCGTGATTACGATTCCAATGGAATAAATTATAACCATGGAATATTAGTGTTCGAGCCTTTTATTTTTTTTATATATATATATATATATATATATATATATATATATATATATATATAAAGAAATATAGTCTTAGGGTGTGCTATATTTATGGGATAAAGTGCTCAATATCAGAGATAGAGCGTGTGTAAATATAAAAGTGAACATAGAAGTCAACACTTAGAGGCGACAGTCTGTTTCATGCTATATGCAATCGTCAGGCCAAACTATTATTTTTCTCGGCCTCTAAAAATGACTTCTATGTTCACTTTTATATATATATATATATATATATATATATATATATATATATATATATATATAATGGACTCTCCTGTCGGTTTTGACGTATGAGGATCTGACAGCTTAATTGATTCAGTTATGAAATTTTGTGCGATAATCATAAGAGGCACTTAAGACTCGCTAGGGATTTACACATGAGGCTACATATGGAGCAAGAGTGTGCATTGTGAAATGAGATCACTGTTAGATTGCCTGACCTTTTAGATCTTGCTCTTTCTACTTGAAGATGATTGAGACAAGCAAATTGAAAACTACTGAGTCCACTAAAACACGTTGATCTCCATTCTACCCGCTCCAAGGCTAAGCGTTCAAGAGTGTTATATGGTATATTGACAGCGGAGAGGTTGCTTTTCAGCTTGTCTTTGTATCTTAGCCATGGGCGTCCTACATTCCTGTAGCCCTGATCTCACTGGCTGTACATTAGGTTCTTAGTTATCCTGTCATCAGACATTCTCAAGACATGACCAATCCACCGTAACTGAGACTGTATAAGAAAAGTCTCGATTCCTCCAATATTACACCTGTTAAACAGGTCTAAGTTAGATGTTCTATCTTGAAGGTTAACTCCACAGATGGCACAGACAACTTTTATGGAAAACAGCTAGCTGGCGTATATGGCACCTGTATGGAGTTCATGACTCTGAGCCATACAAAAGGATGGCAAGTACAACAGCTCTGTAAACCCGAATTTTCGTATCCAGTCGAATACCCCGCTCATTCCACAAGCGATGGCGAAGTTCGCCGAAAGCACTGGTAGCTTTAGCAATTTGATGCATGATTTCATTATCTAAAGTTCCACTGTAGTTGACTTTGCTACCAAGATAAGTGAAAGACTTTACACAGTTCAGGGCTTTGTCTTCTACTTTCAGTGGTCTCTCCGAAACTTTGTAGACTGGTGGTTTTTGTTTCTCACCACAGAATTGCTTCGGAGTAGGACAAGGTTGGTGCACTACTTCAGTTTTCTTTATGCTAAGTGCAAAACCAAAGGCTTTACATGCAGCAGAGAAACGATTTATTAGATGTTGGGCCTCCTCAAAGGATGTCGCTACAAGAGCAGCAGCATCAGCAAACAACAAATCACGAATAATTTGCGTACGAAGATGAGTCTTGGCTTTGAAGCGTTGATGATTGAAGAGACTACCAATTGTTCGAAACTGAAACTTGACACCGCTCTCTGTAAATATATATATATATATATATATATATATATATATATATATATATATATATATATAATAATAAATATCACATAGATCGAAAAGTATGCAGATCAAAATATTGGATTATTAATCTAACCAAGAATATTCATAATATATCTTACTAATATGTAGTTCACTCTGATTTTCTATTCGAATGAAACCAAAGAAAGTAAGAAAAATTGCTACTACTAGTAGTAGTAGTAGTTGTAATAATAATATAATTTCTACAACTACTACTACTACTACGAATATGATAATATAATAATCTACTTTCGAAACACGCTAAGAGAATTCAATAGCCAATATAATTTTGTTTTTAAACCTGCGACAGAAAGTTGCGATGGTTGATCAGTTTATTGCAACGTTAGCAAAAAGCAAGAATACCTGATTTGTTACTTCCGACAAAAAATCGTTGTTTTGAATCATTTGTTATAAAACAAAGCATTATTGGTGTCATTTGTTTAAAGGTCAGAGTTAAAAAAAAGATTTATTAAAATTTATTTATATATTAGTTTATACTTAGGTTATAAACTTCTTTCTGGCATCGTAAAGTAATTTTTTAAAATATTTTTACATTGAAAATATTTTACATTGAACATAAGCAAGAAAACTTGTTTAGCTCCATTAAGTGACTCTGGGTTTGTCGATGTTGGATCTTATTCATGAGTTTTCGTGAATATTTGTGGAATTATTCAAAAATCAATAGAGAATCGACTCATTTATCAATCGTCACATATTCCCCAAAATTTACCATTAAAAAATAATTGAAAACAAAATCATTCAATATTTTCCAAAGATTCGTTGTTTTAAATTCCATTGAATATAAAATATATTGGGACACTGTATTTTGTTCCATTTTTATTGCAGTAATAATTTAAAAGAAACGGCAATTTTGAAAATTATATCATGTGACCAACAAGCAACCAGTGATCATTTTTGTCATTATAATTGATACTGATTGGTTGGTTCCAGTTTTCCGTGAATTACTCTGTCAAGTGAAAGATAGAAAGATTTTCTTTTCTTTTCCCACCCTTTACATGTGTTTTAAATAATCCCGAAAAGAATGTCAAAAGACAAAAAGTAAAGATAACAAAACACTGATTTGATATTTGATTAAGCGACAGAATCCGGGAGGGGGAATTCAACACAAAATAGAGAAAAAAAAATCAACTTTTCCTGGGGACCAACGGAATTTTATTCCTGTTACTTATTAAATGGAGATTTTCTAAGCGTAGTTTAAGTGTGGCACAAGGCCGAATGCATGGGGCAACTAGTGAAGATCGAACTCACTTGTAATGGTTCTAGCGAAACAAGATCGCGAACCATTACGCCACGTCTGTCATTAAGGAGAAAGATAAATAAACAGCTACATTTAATAAACAGTGTGTCTCAACAAGTGTTAAGAAAATGCTCCCTCCACCCCTCCCTCCATTCTCTCTCTCTCTCTCTCTCTCTCTCTCTCTCTCTCTCTCTCTCTCTCTCTCTCTCTATGCGTGTGTGCGCGCGTTCAGTTTTTCTCAAAGGGGATTATCAAACATGTGTGCTGATTGACTCGCATCAATTTTGACGTACGGTTCCTGGATTAGTGACAGACTTTCACCGAGAATAGCATAGGCCGTTTTTTCTTCTTGCCTCTTGACATGATTGAAAGCCAGATTCTGTAAGAACCTCGTCCACAGAAATAGACATACACTTGCATACGGCGACCTTTGAAAGAAGAGAGGATCATAGACTAACAAGTGCGTTTCTTCATAAAAATACTATTCTAAACCAAGCTTTGAACATTTTCATAAAATATACAATAAATTATTACAAAGTAGATTAACGTGTGGTAATTAGATATTTCTTAAACTGGTCCACATCTCTTGAGTACTTGAGACCGATCTGGCTTACGTTCAATGCCTTGTGAGACCAGTGCATTCACCATGACAGAACTCACGAGAATTTAATTAAAATTGTTGCAGTACTGACTGTTAGCGTGTCATTTAAATTTAAGAGAAAAGCGCTAATATACGCGATGTTAGTTTTTATTGTGCCAGTCAATTTATTTCAAGATAAAGATGCTATTAAATAACAAATTTACCATGTATATGTCACCTGACATGTTTTAACAGAAATATAAGCCATTTTTAATAATCTCCCTCTAACCAAGGCAATAAAGCCACTACGATGAAAGGGTTTACTGAGGGTGAAAGAATATGCGAAAAAGGAAACATTATTAAGGAGAGAGAACAATAAAATATCAGGAATTGAGAAGACAGAAGATAACGATAGACATTATATTTAATTTTTTGAAGATCAGAGTTAACTGGAAAGTAAGAAGCCGGAAGAAAGTTCCATAAACGAGAAGTGCGATAGAAGAAACTGTTAGCATAGAACTTACGGTTACATCTAGCCAATTCAAATGTAAAATGATAATACCTTGATTGACGCCAAGTACTGCGCTTAAATTCATAAAGTCTAGCTAACACAGAGGAAAGTTAATCAGGACAATTACCATAAAAATATTTAAAGAAAAGACATAGGTAAGCTACGTTACGGCGGTGGGAAAGTAACTGAAATCGAGATGCTAGGTCAAGATCAATAACATTGTAGATTCTTTGTATTTTATCAGGATTTTCTAAGTACGTAGCAGAAGCACCTGACCAAATATAATAGTAACATTTAAGTAAATATTGCACGAATCGATAGTAGTGTTATAAATAGGTAAGATAAATTCTGGATTTATTTGGTAGATTAATAAAATCACGCACCGCCACTATCACTATAATTTGGTGGTTAAACATATATATATATATATTATAATTACTGATATTTTTTAAAATTTCAGATATATAAACACTTTCATGAATCGAAAGAAAAATATAGCGTAAAGAAAATGTAAAATTACTGCCTGATGGGAAGACAACGTTGTAAATTACTAAATTGTTTATTAGATAAAACATAAAAAAATATATGGAAAACATTTTAAAATAATAAAAACAAGAGACAACTGGCTTTAAGAATATCAGTAAAATAGATTTTATAAAAATTAAAGGGATAATAAAAATTAAAGGGATAATAAAAATTAAAGGGTAATAAAAATTAAAGGGCAATAAACAAAAAAAGTGGATTGGTCAGCAGGAAAATATGTGAAAAGGTTGGTTTTGCGAATGTAATCAGAAAAATATTAAGAACATTGGCTAATAATGTTTTTAATATTTTTATATTTAAACATGAAAGCAATCAACCACTTTAAGCAAACATCATGAAAAGAAACATCGATATTGAGTGAAGTAAGTCTCCTATTTAATTTCCATTTGTTGCAATTGGAAATAAGTAGGACCTTTATTTTGGAGTAATTCAAAGATATTTGGCCACAGTTCATAGCATTTATGCTTGCATTTTTACTAGCTACATTATTGATGGACAAATCAGTCTTCTGCGTACTTGCCTTAACGGAGAGAGAGAGAGGGATACATAAGAGAAATATATCAATGTCCACACACACACACACACACATATATATATATATATATATATATATATATATATATATATATATATATATATATATATATTGTACAAATAGTGTTACAGAATAATTGTCCATTCCATAAAATGTTTAATATGTTAAAAAAACATGAAACTAATTGAATTTCATTTTTCCAGGGTTTCCGATATGACGTTTGACCATCTTGACACCTTTTCTCCTAAGGATCACTGAAAAAACCCTTGAGTTATTCAGCTAGAAAGAGAACAGATTAAAGTCGTATTGCGTCAGCCCCACTGTCTTCCCAACTGGTACCAACAGTAATGGTACCAACATTCATACCCTGACTTTCATTTTCAAAGTCCATTCAAGAACCATCAAGAGAATAGTGAATAAGTTTTAAAAAGAAGGAACAGTATAGAGGAAAACTGAATCAGGATGTCACAACGGGAAGAGGGATCATCATTTCAAATTAGGGCTAAAGAGATCAATTAGAAAAGATCTAACTCAATTCATAAGACGTTTGGCACATAAGAGAGGAGTTACAGCTATGACAGTTCAAAGAGCAGGAAAAAAAAAAGACTTGAAAATGAAATCGTACGTGAAACCTTAATATATATATATATATATATATATATATATATATATATATATATATATATATAAAGACATGTTTCATTAAATAATTTAGGCAAGTTTTGTCTACTTATTTTTAATAGGATCCTCTCATTCATTCTAATTATCAACAAGAAGAAAATACCCTACAAACTAATAAATACTAATATATCCACCACAGATCCTAGTAAAAAAATAAAATTAATTATATATTATACTAAATCCAATATATCCAATTTAATCACGTGTAATGACTTCTCCCTACAAACTAATGTGTTGCAGAAAGCCAACATTGTATATAAATTTAATTGTCCCTTGGAGATTGTATCTCCAACAGAAAAAAGTAATATATATGTTGGTCATACCACTACTACTTTGTCTCGGAGGTCTTATAAAAACAACACCATGATAATGACATTGTGCTAATGTCGAAAGTACTAGGAATATGCATCAACATGTTTTCTCTCTTCCATTAATAAGGATACTAAAAAAAAGTTGTCCGTAATTATGAAAGGATCCTATTAAAAATAAGTAGAAAACATTTTCTAAATTATTTAAAGAAACATGTTTTAATGACAACATGCTGCCAAAATGCACACAATATATATATTAAGAAATGGACTAGGTCCGATAATTATTTTAATATATTTTCTGTTTATACATTATTTTTATAGATACAAATATTTAAGTAAATTCTCTGTTTATAATAAACAGTATTAACAACATTTACCGGTCTGAAAGTTCTAGAAATCTAAAAAAAAATATGTGTCCTCCGACAGGAATCGAAACTGTATCCGAACGGAACCGCCCTATAGGCTATACCATTTAGCTACAGAGGAAGCGCCTGGTCAGTAAGGTTAAATTACTGTTTTTGAACTACAAACTTCCCATGATTTCTCTCGAACGATCATATCTCCTCGAAGCGTATCTTAACGTAAACAAATGACATAATATATTATGAAATGGACCAACTCCGACAATTATTTTAATATATTTTTGTTTATAGGTTATCTTTATAGATACAAATATTAATAAAAATAATGTATAAACAAAAATTATATATATATATATATATATATATATATATATATATATATATATATATATGGGGTTCGAAGGAAAAATTGTCGTCTAAATTACGCAAAAATGAAAATAAAATTACATCTCATTTTAACAGATATATTTACCAGAATTGCCATAATCCTTGCCTTCAGTTCATCTTTGGTGTTACAAGGAGTTTTATTGGTTTTTCAGTCACATAATATACAAGGAGGTTCCAGTCTGGGGAGTTAGGTGGCCAGATGTAAGGGATGATGTGGTCGCAAAAATTGTCTGACAGCCATGAATCCTGCTTTGTGTGGCATGGCGTAGGGTCCTGTTGCCAGTCATACGGTCTTCCAGCCGCCGCACTCTTAACCCAGAGCTGCACTACCTCGCCAAGACATTTGATGTAGGCTTCCTTGTTAAGTGCTCTGTGGGAAGATGAATGGAGGCATAATGTCGCCATCACTAGTGATCACTCCAAACACTATGATTGGTTGATTAGATATATCATCCAACTCTTCCAGAATCCTCTGTACTTGACTCCTAAAGACCAAGATGTTCGTATTGGAGTTTCCGGCGCGAATACCAAACAGTACAACATGCCGGAGTGAATTGCATCATGGTGCTCTTTTACTTACTGAAGGTGCCTAACTGACCCTACTATACTGTGCATTCGACAAAATAAAAAAGAACAATGCGCATGCGCAAAATTAAAATATAAAATGGCAATAATTTATTCATCGCTCCCGGTATATGAGTTTACACACGCTCTATCTCTGATATTGAGCACTTTTACCCATAAATATAGCATACCTTAAAATATATATTTTATCACACACACACACATCTATCTCTCTCTCTCTCTCTCTATATATATATATATATATATATATATATATATATATATATATATATATATATATATATATATATAGGGTACAGTTCCAAACAGTTATCGACCAGACCAAGAAACGATTCTAAAACGAATTCTGGTATTAAGTTATTTGGCCACTTGGCTAAAGTTTGGAAGTAGATCGGGCGGAGAATTTTTAAGCACTCCTCCTATATTATGACGCTAAAAACATTCAGTCTTAGAAAATGATCCGTCTTGGAAAATTTGGTCCCAAGAATTATGGAAATATTACCATTAAAAGGGTTAATGAAAAGGATGTTATAATAATAGAAGTCCAATATAAGATCGTCAATGACTTTCCACATGTTAAACTGTTTGCTTGTTACTGGTACCCTCAATGCTGAACGAAACTATTTAAGATCATTTGTCAAAGCATTTCCCGAAATGCTCTCTTAACCAAGATGTTAGAACAATAGGAACATATTTTTGCATATGAATTTTTATGTTAAATATAAGACCTAAATATATTAAACAATCTTTTATTCTGACCTAATATAATAAAAAAAAAGGTATAAGATTAAATAATAGTGTATAAATAATAGAGAAAAATTCATACATTGAATAAGTCATTTTACTCTACAATACTTGTTATATGTAATTGAGCTAATTTCCTTTTAGGTCTTATGCTGTTCTCCACTCGCTATGACAATTTCTACTACTTGTTTCAATAACTGACCTTATGAACATGAATTTTAAGGCGCATTTCTATCTTCTATTCTATCTTCAGGACTAAAACATTTGTACTTGAATTTGGTGGTATAGTAATTTTAAGTTCAGTCACGAGTAGTAGAGACTTAAACTCAGGGGAAACAGAGCGAGCAATAACTGAACAAATCATGATATAGACATGGACAGCAGAACGAAAACAACGTCCCTCATTAGATTAAAGAAAAAGTTCATTTGGAAATTCCTTCAGTGTTATCTGGGTCAACACAGCGGCTGAAACGCTGTGATAATGCCAATGATGAGGGATATTGGTCTGGCTATAAATAAGGTAAATAAAAAAGGTTCACCTTAAACTTTTTTAAACAATAAACCAAGGAGATTTTTAGTAAAAGGCAGTTTTTGCATGTGAGTTTTTTTTTCTTTATCAAGTATAAAACTTAAAAATATTAAACAACCTTTTATTCTGACCTTGAATACATGCAGTTTATGTAATAAAGAAAAATATAGGATTAAATAATAAATTTTAAATAATAAAAGAAAAATCTATAAACAGAATAAATCATTTACTTTACTTGAATTTTTTGTTATATGTAACTGATCTTGGTTTTATAATCTGTAGCCAAAAATCATTGATCATCTCAAATGTAAAAATATTTTCTGCTTCCTCCATCCTTCAGTTGCTCTCGGCCATTTTTTGATTCCGAACAGGCTATAAACAAATCAAAGAGAACATTAATACCCTCCCCTTACTGACAATACTATTAATTCCTCTTATAGAATGACTGGATGCTCATTTCTAAATACGCCTGTCTGTTTGGGCAGATCAGGCATATGTGTGTTTCTTCAACACCCACAGAACCAACCTGTGCTTTATTCTGCAACTACGCTGAGCTGGCCTTAGTTACAGGGAAAGAGCACACAATCTGATGTGATCACCAATTCGAACACTGCCACTACGCTAACACAATCATCAACGGCTTTCGAATAGTTTCGTCTATCCAGTTTTATTGACAAGGCTTGGTAAGTTTTTAGACACTTTCCATCGGCGCCACACGCTGTTTCTCCAAATTGATATTATCAAGAACAAATCGTCTGCGATTCAAATCCGAGTCGCATGATCGGATCATTGATTTTCTAAACATTCTGTCCTCTTATAAATTTTATGATATCTGCTAAGTATAAATAAAAATATATATATATTAGAAAGCAGAGATACCAACCATCACTAATTTTTCAGTTACCATTCAGACAAATTGTGTCATTCATTGTCTTGGCTCACAAAACTGGAATATTTCATTTCTGTCGGAGCAATTTACTGTTCGTGGCATGAGTACACGACTCAAATATCTGATCAAACCAAAATCTTAGACTGACTCCAGCAAAATGTCAACAATAAACCCCCTACCCTGGAAAGACGTCCGCCATTTTTAATTCTGCTTTGACAAAATCGATGCACTATATTCGTGTAGAATCGACCACACAATGACAGTAAATAGGTTTTTAATATCAGCATTATTAATATCTATTGGACGCTAATTGTTGCGCTTTATCCAGCAATACTTAAAGCCTACGTAGAGAGAAACCATGAGAAAGAGAAAGAAAGAGATAATTGTCCTATGCGTGTCGCGCGGGAATCTTTGAGATTTCTGGGCTTAAAAATAATATGCTGATGTCAGTGCGTTGAATTCAGATAATTCAGACTTAATGTTACTAGGCAGCACAAGAGCGACAAAAAACGCTTTTCTCTTGACATCGTAGACAAGCGAATCAAAAAAAAGACCTGGTGACTGATAAGATCATTTAGTTTGAATAGACCAATATCGGTTATCAAAAGGTCATGTTCATCTAGAATTCATTCTAAAGACACTCATCATAAGAATGTGATTTGTCGATATTGCAGCTGTTGATAAGTGATATTATAGATTTAAACCATCCTTCAATTAGACAAATAATATTTTAAAGTACTAGACTTAAATGAAAGAGAAGGATTTTTAGCATGAAATTTGTAGTACATTTTTTTTTTATCTTTATATAGTTTGTTACACCAAACTGAACCAGTAGGTTTCTCTGGATGGCTCCTCAGGACCTTTAGCTCTCTGATCGGTGAGAAAGATCTATAGATGTAGATTAACATGTATAGCCTTTTAATATGACATCATGAATTTTATATTTGATACACTGTGAAAGATCTTTTTTCCTGGCTTAGTTTGCTAACAACATGCCTATATCATTTAAAACTTTTGAATGAACTTCAAAGTTCCTTGTTAGAATACATTGCTGTAAACGTTGAGCCCTAACAAAAAAGTTGTGAGATGCTGGGATAATAGTTGGCCTTTTCTATTGCACCCGATTCTACCCGATTCCTTCTATCATACTTTTTCTTTACAAGAATCACATTAGACCAAAAATGGAATATTGTTGCTATTTCTGAACTGGGCTTCTTAATCCTTACTTTCCATCCTCTATAGAGTTCAAAATCGTTTCTGTCATCTTGTTGGGGAAGACATTCTCAACTTTCCATCCTCTCTTTTCCCACAGACGCAACGCTATTTCCATGGTAAATGTTCAAAGGAACTCTATTCTTGAGTTCTAACAGTTGTTCAAGCCTTTACATTTAGGAGACGCTACTTTCACGAAGATGGTTTATCCTAAATTCCTCCGTATTCCAGACGTAAGGAGAAATTTCCACTCAGACAGCTTTTTAGCAAGAAATGATACTTTGAGCCCAATAGTCCTGGGTATGACGATCAACTACATCCAGCAGCAAGACCTCTAATCGGGATATTGGAAGTTGAGGAGCGTGGAACTACCTCTTAGTTGCTGTTCCCAGGTCCTCCCTTATCCGGGTTGGTAGCACTTGTTAGGTTCCCAGCTATGGGCAAATAGTGATCACCCCAAACAAAAACAAAACACTATGAAAGTATAAAAATATATTTATAGCTAAATGACCAACAATACAATTTATCTGTAGTTGAATACATGCAATTGCGTTTAAAATATTTAGATTTCTACATTAAATAACCCATAGAGGTGTTGATATGCCGCTAAACAAAATCAACCAAACAACCAACATGAAAGAACTCTTTCATGACGTTAGTCCATATAATATCCTACACTTTCTTAAATCAAACTGCATTCGCAAATATAACTACAACATAAAACACACATATCACCGCCTCTAGTAGTTATGTTCGCACAAACATGTATATGCACAAAAGCTGAGTATCATCTACCATATACACAATTGTGAAAGAAGAATAACATATATCATATTTTTATTACTTCAAATTTCACAAGAAAATTAAATTTCGGCACTAAATGATCCATAAGAAGTTAAACAAAACAAAAGAAAACAAAACAAAAGAAAAGAAAACAAAAGAAAACAAAACAAACACACGCTGAGCCCAAACAACCAAAGCTGGTTGTCAAGGCGCACCTATATCGTAATTTGTCCTTGTCTACCGACAATATTAAGAAAAAAAGCCCTTCTTTTTGAGTCTCCTACGTCCTCAAAACTACGTGATCCTAACTAAAGACAGTAAACGTCTAAAGCAAAATTTTAGAAAGCTTGAAACATATGAGGAGTGCTGATAAATGCTCGTTCCAGACCACTTTCAAAAATTTAACCAAAATCATTTTTTTTTCTTTTCAGCGCACTTCATGCCACACTCCCTATTTAGCCATGCAAAACTTCTTATACCCTTTGCCACCGTTAAAATATTACAATATAAGAGGTGAGTAAATCGAACCGAACGAGAGGCATTTCATCAGGACTATTTATCATTAATTAGAATAATCAAAATTAAAGAAAACGAAGTCTGTCATTGAGCCAAAATAGCGGGCTATCGAGTGAGAATCAATTTTTGTAACATTGCTCATCATTAATCGATGCAGTAGGCTTTGGCGTTGAAATAAACAACTCGATTCGATTTAAATGCGCTATATCGCTACAGCAGCATTTTGTCAATGACCTGAAAATACACTAAACTAAAACAGTGTTATTATATGGAATACTACATGTGTGTCGAAGGTGAATTACCACTGATGCTGAGAAAAAATCGCGATGCGTATAGAGGGCAAAAAGCAAATGTAATGGAATTGAAAGAACAGAATAGTTACGTATTTCCCCGTTATAAATCATGAATCAATCAACCAAAGCAGAACCATGGTTAAATGGTAGGAAACTGCATCTAGAACATTTCTGTGTACCGTTTACAGTACATTTCAGAATTTAATTTGGAAAACTTACTGAGAAGGATTCGCGGTCCCTCTTGAGGTTTTATACAGTATTTAAGCATTTGGAGCAATCTTTTAACCTAAGTACTATCATTTTTGCATCGCATTATTACAGGTGATGAAAAATGGGTTTTGCTTATCAACGAAAAATACAGTGGTTATCTTAAAATAAGAAACGAGTACCAGCACCAAAAACAGGATTCCATCCATAAATATCCTTGATTTGTGCTTGGTGGAATATATAAGGTGTTATCCATTATGAGTTGCTGGAACATGGAAGGATCATCACTGTAGGCGTTTATTGCCAGCAACTTGATCTGGTAAACAAAGCATTGCATTGAAAATGTCTTCCTTTGGTTAACAGAAAAGATTTTATTCTCTAGCATGAAAATAAAAAGGCGCATTTTGCAAAAAAAAACTGAGAAAAAAATGATTCTGATTCTGATTCTTTCACATTCTCCAAACAGATTTAGCATCTACATAATTTAATTTATTTCCATCACCAGAAACAGTTAGAGAACATTCAGAAAGGAAGAGCTTGAAAACAGTCATTTAAAGATTTTTCGGGGATACACCTAATTTTTTAAAATGTAAAATCGAAAATTTACCTTACCGGACAGTTTTGGAAAATGGAGATGATTACTTATTTGGTAAATTGTCATCGTCATTGTCGGAACTCGTTGCCGAATATCGGGGTGCCCATCGACATTGTCTTCTGTGTGAAATGAGTCATATGTTGGATCTGAAGAAACATTCTCAGACACCGCAGGAAAGGGTGGGAGGGTTCAGGGGATGGAAAACTCTGGCTTTTCTTTGGCCTCTCCTCATTTCTTCTATTTGTCTTCTGGTCTTTTCAAAGGATGTTGATTTTTCGTGGACTGCTCTTCTTCAATTTGGTTTATTTAAATAAATTTATTTTTATACCCTTTCTGATAAAATGTAATTACTTTTCAAATACCCTAATACTGATTTGTCACACTCATCCCAATAACTTCAATCAACGAATTCAATTACCTTTTTTCTTCGTTGCTTTTTGCTGTAATATCTTCTTCTTCTTCTTCTTCTTCTTCTTCTTCTTCTTCTTCTTCTTCTTCTTGTCGTATCCCTTCAGAAAGTGTACGATAATGGCTTTCCATAACTTCCTATTCGTTGTTACTCTTAACAACGTTTAACACTTTATCGTCGCTTTTTATCTCCACTCAGCCATACATTTACCCGAAATTATTAAGTGATTCTATCGTTGTATCCTTCTTCCCTCCTTCCTTCAACATGTCTTGTGAGTATTAAATTTTCCAAGCCCTCTTTTTTAATATGAGCCTCAGAAATTTCAACTGACCCTTTCCATTTTAAGAATAGTTATCCTTCTTGTTCCCATTTTCTTTATAACTTTTTTGTTGCTCACATGCTCTGTCCATGGTATTCTCAGTAACCGTCCGTATAGCCACATCTCTGTTGCCCCGAGTCTCTTCTTCATCTGTGAGGATCCAGCATTGACTGTCACATTACGCTTTCTTACTAATGAAATTTTCCAATGTATTAATACTTTGCTTAGTTTTTGGAAGGCATCTTTCACTATTCCAATGTGCCTTCGGATTTTTGTGTCACTCTTTATGTCGCCTTTTAGCACATTGCCCAGGTAGTTAAATTTCTGTATTTGGTTGATTCTGATGTCTCCAGTTCTAATCTCAAATTTGGCGGCCAATCCTGCTAACGATCATGTACGCAGCATTTTAGTCGATATATTTTTCGGTCATCAAATTAAATACCTTCTTGTTTTCAAGTGATTTAAATTAGAGAATGTCTATAAAAGAATACCATGACATTACTTTGTTTTACAAAGCTGTTTCTTTAAAATTATCATCTTTATAATTTCTTTAAGATGGAACTGTTCAATACAGTTTCGATTACAATATGGCATTACTAAATGTCTGCAAACTTATACTGCCCTGACCAATTTCGCTGCACTGTAATGGCACGTTGTGCAACACATCAATCTTGACTGAATGTAGTGGGTGGCGATGAATAGTGGGTTATGTTGAAAGGCAGTTCGGTGCAAACAAGATGTGGCTTCTCTGATGATCGGCGTACTTTCCTCTACTTAATAAAGGCAGAGAAGTGGTGGGTGGGGGTTGTAATTGCGTAATAAAAAGGAAACTGTCGGTAGTTAGAAAATTAGTTGAATCAGTTGAAAAAATATTTCTAAATATAAGTTGCGAGAAACGAAAGTAGAGTAGGAGAACGAGTAAACAATTCAGTGGGAGTTTCAGTTAAAACAAAAATTGGTTTTGTATAGAAAGATTCAATGACGTTTACAATATGGCAGCTATCTGTATGCAGATTTTATTCCAGTCATAACTTGCACTTTCGCGAAATAGTTTCATTCAATTCTGTTTTACTGCATAAAAATTAAGTAGAATTTGAGCAAAATAGAGTTTTTGTAAATTACAAAATTTTTGACCACTACTGTAGCCACCATGATTGTTTGAGGTTGAATCT
>CAHIKZ030003812.1:1905000-2052500 GCA_903632075.3 Acanthosepion pharaonis
AATAATATTTATGTAAATATATATCGAAAGAATTAATAGATTTTATTTTAACATTTCTTAGTATTCCAAAAAATTGAAAAATAAATATAATTACTACACTAATATGTATATATATATATATATATATATATATATATATATATATATATATATACACTTCCTCTATATATATGAGGGTGTGCTGAAAACTTCTTGACCAACCATCTTCACAAATCTGATCAAATAACCAAACTTAAAATTTTGAAAGGAATCTTTTCTTAGCCAGAAATTTTCATCACCCCTTATATAGGGTGACCCAAAAAAACGGGAATTTTTGAAGTGCGTATTGCCAGACATGAGCAAGTGGCAACACTGCGAGACAGTGACCTTGAGCAAGTAAACATTTCGCCATTTAGAATTCAAGATGAAATTCACAGTATCCCAGCTGAGATGTTGCAGCAGTCAATGAGGAATCTCAACAGCAGATTTCAAGAATGCATTCGTACAGGAGGACTCAATCTACAGGACGTAATTTTTTAAAAATGAAATGAAAATGAAAATTCCATCATTGTTTCTTAAATGGCATGTTTTAAGGTTTCAATTACTATGAATAAAATATTTTTTCCATCACTCTTAGTTTTATTGGATTGTTAAAAAGTTCCCGTTTTTTTGGGGTCACCCTGTATATGAGAAAATATAAAACGATACATTTAATGACATGTAATAAGGGGATAAATTTTGATCTTGAATCTTCATTTGACAGAGTTCAAATATGTGAGGTATGGTGTGCAATGCCATGGACGAGATTATGTTGAAAAAATATTTGCTCTATAAAATAAATATTTCCTCACCATTAGGCTACAAAATTTACTGACTCTCCTACGAGAATTTATTTAATTTTTCCCATCAATTTATTTCTTCCTTTCTCAATGAAGAAATGCATTCATACATTTTTCAATAACATTATAGCAACGTTCCTATAGTCTCGTTTTCGGTCATGTCATTCGATGCATGTTGGAGTAAATAACTGAATTGATGATAGAGAAATTAATAATTCTAGGACTTAGTTAAGGATTGCTTATATCAATAAAATCTAATAAAAGGTCAAGGTAATGAATTTATAATCCTGTAAACAGTGATTGTTTTTAGATCCCCGAAGTTCTTGTTAAGTCGGCTAGTAGCGTTTACAAAAAATAAAATACAGAAATAAAAAGCGATATTTTACAAGGTTTAAATCGATGTCGACTACTTTTTCCCCGTCTGCGTATTTAAAGTAACTTTAAACGAGCATTACTTGTTGACTTGGCACATATTTATTGTTTGCGACAGAAAAAAAAAGATATACAAAGCTTCCTTTTCGCCTCCTTCCATTTCCCTTTTTTTATATATATATATATATATATATATATATATATATATATATATATATATATATATATATATATGTACGCATGTACGAATGTGTGTGTCACTAGCTCAATCACTTTATCTCTTTTAACATTTTTTTCAACTGAAATAATAAAAGAAAAAACCCAGAGGAATTTTTCACGCGATCCATAACCGATTTCTTGGAAGGAAATGGAAAACATTATGTTAACGTCGTATTTTTATACCAGAAATCGAAGTGTTCTTTTTCTCCCTCCTTTTTTTTTTTTTTTTTTTTTTTTTTTTTTTTTTGTCAAAGAGTTGCATGTTCACCTGCTGAGAAGAGTAAAGAGACGTCGGGGAGCAGAACGGGGAAGGCGACGAACAGTACGCCTACCACTGAACATACAATTTAACTTAATGATTTTTTATTGCATTTTTTTCACCATATATGCATCTACGTGTTTGAACGTTAACACCATATTAGGCACGTAACAGGATATTCCGTGTTGTTTGTAAATGTCTATGTCTTTCTGTTACTTGTGGGAATGTTATATATATATATATATATATATATATATATATATATATATATAATATTCCATTTTTCCATCACGGAAACAACTCTAAAACCGAGCGTGCCCTACCAATTAGGCCACGGGATATCATCATGCTGCAAGAGAAATTATCATAATCATAAAGCAACGTTCAATGATTTATTTGTGAAATGCACATCTTTCGTTGGGACCTTTCGAAAGGTGTACAGGTTTGATTTTTGTCGGGAGGCAGATTGTCTTAAGTAAGACTTTACGATGTCTAGGCCAGTTGACATTAATTTAAATGTTTACAATAACACGGATGGCAACTCAAACGCATTTACCCACTAAATATAGCGTTTACTGTAATAACATATAATATAGAATTAAAAAAAAAATACTAATCGCTTAAAAATGACTTTGTTTACTTTTCTGGTACGAGAATAAACCTAATAGATATAGACTTCGAAAGGTCCTAACAAGAAATGTGGATTTCTTAAAAAGGTAACTGAACCCTTCTTCATCCTGGTGCTTTCCCGTGGCCTAATTGATAAGGTATTTTCGGCTTGAGAATGGTTTCAGTCGGTAAAGTTTTTCATGTTGAGAGTCTCACATTCTGATTTGTCATCTAATTGTTGTATATATGACGGAATAAATTCTTTTTTTTAATTCTTATCTTATTATATGCAACGATAAATGTTTTTTTTTTCTGATTTCATTCTTTCACTTTATAAATAAACTTAGTGCTGAAAAGAAAAGCCTCTTTTATATATATATATATATATATATATATATATATATGAAAAAAAATTTGGAAAAAACAAACCAAAAATCCTTAAATGCAATTATGTTGTTTAAAATGAATGAAATGTCGACGTCTGACGTTTCGGTTTAATAAACCTTCTTCAAGACAATATTCATTAAAATACAATTTAGTTCAATTTGACAAATACGATGGACATAAAAACAAGTCTTATCCAAAACAGATAACTGAAAATTTTCAGTTATCTGTTTTGGATAAGACTTGAGAAAAGAATAAAACACCTACTGTTAAATGGAAATTAATCAAGAGAGCCCGAAAATGTAACTCCCTATATGCCCCTTGTTTTCTATGTCTTAACAAAAAATTTGAAATTATTAGATTTAAAAATATGACCCATTTCTTAAATCAAACATATAAACTATCCGTTAACTGTAAACACCGCTATAAATTTAACTTACTATAGGGGTTGTAATACTTTCAACGATAATGATATGTCACTGTAAGTTTAATAGGTTATTACTTTTATTACCTGATGGTCCTCCTGTTGATGTGTGTGTGTGTTGGTGTACGTATACCCTGTTGTTCGTGTCTGCATGTGTGTATGTGTGTGTGCGTTTTTGCTGATATATATATATATATATATATATATATATATATATATATATATATATATATATATATATATACACGTAGGTTTTTTTATAAAAAGAAAGAAGGTGAAAAGGAAAAAGAGAAAAAAAGAAAGAAAAAAATGGGGAGAAGAAGAAAACAAAGAAAGGAGGAGAAAAAGAGAGGAGCGAAATATACATATATGTATATATATGTCCGGGTGTGTGTGCATATATATATTTCTATTTGCGTTTACTTCTGTATGTATGTATATGTTTATGTGTATGTATGTGGTGGTATATATGTATATATGTTTGTATATTTGTATGTATATATGTGTATGTGTGTATGTGTATGTATATATATGTACATATGTATATATATGTATATATATATGTATATATGTATATATATGTATGTGTGTATGTATGTATATATGTATGGTTGAATGTATATGTTTATGTGTATATACGAATATATCTGTACTTATGTGTGTATGTGTATATATATATATATATATATATATATATATGTCTGTGTGTCGTTGTATGTGTGTGTGTGTTGACACCTTTCATATGTGTGCTTGTTTGTGCTTATGTGTAGGCATGTAAACTTTGGTATGTGTCTACATGTGCAGGTGTATAGTATATATATATATATATATATATATATATATATATATATATATATATATATATATATATATATATGCGTGTATGTGTGCGTACTTATATAAGTGTATATGTGGATGTGTATATATGGGTATTTATACATGTTTATATATATGTATATGTGGATGTATGTGCGTATGTCTTCGTATGTATATCTTAGTGTCTTGAAATGTATCGTCAATACTAACTAAAATCTACTTTTGTTTGATAATGTTTTTATAATTGTTTATAGACTTAATCAACAATCGTGTCTCATTTTAATATCGTATGAACTTTACTGTCATTTATCGTCAATAAGATAATATTGTTCGAATATGTGTAGGTTTATGTATGTATATGCCTATTTATGTGTGTGTATATATGTATATATGTGTGTGTTTGTGTGTGTATGTGTGTATATATATGTGTGTTTTTAAGTTTGCGTTTGTATGAGTTTTATATATGTGCGTGTGTTTGTATATGTGTATGTGTGTATATATGTATGTTTGTGTGTTCATATATATATATATATATATATATGTGCCTCTGTTCAGAGCAACAATTGATCTTAACGTTTATTCCAACTTAATTTCAATAAAAACAAAATAAATAGAATAAAATATGTATTTTTCTTTTTTCCTCAGTAATTTTATAATTTTAAACTTAATATAGATTAAATTTAAATTTTAAAATGGATAAATTTTAATTTCAAATTTTATCGTATAATTTAATATTTATTAGTTAGAATAAATTCTATTTTAGTCTAACCCCAACATTAAAGCATTAAATAATCATTATAACCTTAGTTCATTGTCAAGTTTTTTTAATTCTCTTATACTTGTATTTTGACTGCTCATTCCAGCTTATGTAACAGCGTTTCCCCTTAGCGAGTGGTGTTAGATCGATTTGAACCTTTTAAAACCTTTTATTCTGCATTCAACATCATCACTTGATAAGACACCAGAAGTGTTGAAACAAAATGGTTATTTTTGTAGTTATTTTGTAACATATTTATGTTATAATTTTCGAATAAATAATTATATATATAAAAGTTGAATATTTAAATTGCTAACGAGCATTAATTTAATTTCTTTGTGGATTTTTTAAAACTTTTAAATTACTATCAAACGTTAAAATCTGTTTTTATCTAAATTGCTAAAGCTGTACCATCCTTCTTCTTCCTCCGAAAACCCTAAGTACATCTTTTTTCTCTTTACTTCCCCCTTTTTTCTTTCTCCCTTTTTTCTCCTTTTCCTTTCCCCATATCATTTCCGTTGAGTTGACCGATTAAATAGGTCAATGTCTGATCCTTACCTTCTCCTTCCTCAATATTAAGTATTATAATAAAAAGAAATATAAAAATAAATTTTAAAACTCTCCTTCCCTCTAAACTCAACCATGTCTCTCACACCATCCCTCGCTTACCTTCTATGTCAAGTTATATAAGTTTAATACTGCCCGTGGAAAAAAGCGTAAATTTTAATTTCACTTTTCGTTTCACCCTTTGAAAGTGATGTCTGAAGATCCAGGGAAAAATAAAATGGAGCCTTAAAATTGGTCCGTTTTCTTTAAATGATATATATATATATATATATATATATATATATATATATATATAATGAATAAGAAATCTTTAAAATCCATTATGTGACAATAATTTATTTTCTGGGCAATTGCCCAATCATTCAGACCAAAATTACATTGAGAATATATATATATAACTTTTCCACTTTGTCTTTCAATTACCTAACTTTACCGTATTCTCCACACACACACACACACACACACACACACATATATATATATATATATATATATATATATATAGGGGGAATAAGTCAAAATTAGGTAATTGAATGGCAAAGTGTAAAAACTCTATGTAATATGTTTTGTCCTTATTGTAGCATTTCCCCATTCATATAAATACAGTAGTAAATACTGTATGTTGGTCTGCAGTTGGAGATTTATTGTGGAATTAACTTGAATCTCTTCTAGCAGTTGACTACTACTTCTACGCGCCGCTTGCGAATCTTATATGTGTTGTTCTTGTCCAAAGTATTATCGTTCATCAACAACCTTCATGTGATTATTCTATTTAGTAACCTTCCCTAAGTTACAACAGTCCTTTAAAAGGACTACATCAGAGGTAAAAAGGTAACTGAACCCTTCTTTATCATGTTGCTTTCCTATGGCCTAATTGATACCGCACTATCGACTTGAGAATGATTTCACTGATGGAAAAAGTGAACACAAGTTCTATTACTCTTGGAAAACATATTCTGTAATTTCGATTTCTGTCAGGCGACGTATTTTCTAGCATATATATATATATATATATATATATATATATATATATAAAATGACAGTGCTATAAATAGATACTAACAAAAACGTTTACGGCCGATGAAGCCCGGAAGCACAATAATATGTATATTTACTAAGCTTGCCGAATTCTGGCCCAGAGTCACATGATCAAGAGCTGCTCCTAAGGCTCTAACTCCACTACCAAATTACTGTATTTGACACATAAGGCGTCATCATTTATATTTAATGTTGAAGTATTATGGAGTTAGGCTCGGTCCAAATACTATTAGTCAGCGGCGTCTGTGTAGAAACCTTTTTTCTTTTTTTTTAGGGGAAAGAGGTTATCATCAAATAACAGTATTAAATGGAGCAAGCTTACACCTACTTAAGGCTCGATGGAGAGATTAATTTTCTAGATAGGAGGTTGCCTACTGCGAAAACCAGCATTCATAGTCTTAACATATCTGTTCTTGAACACCAACCATTGGCCCTAGAGTGGGATCGCCATCACACTCAACCACGAAATAGGGGAATAGGTCGATCGACGATGTGTGTGCTGTCGTTCTTGCTAATATGCCCGTGTGTAAATGGATAGGGAAACAGACGCGTGTGCGATTGAATGATTGCGTGTGCGCGCGCGTGTGTGTGTGTGTGTGTAGAATTTTGTTTTACCTGTTCTTCTGTTTAGCATGTGTGTGTGTGTGTGTGTTTAGTTTTATCTATTATATATATGCTTGCATAATTATATTCATGAGAACGAAAATTTTTGCTAGACATTTAGTTGTGTCATTTCATTTTAATGATCACGTAAAAGCACGAACCTGACTCTTCCTTATGCACAGTGTCTCTTGATTCAATCCTGTCACTGACCTGGCACAGTAGGTTAAAGAAAGATGGTAGATAACAAAAGATTGTGCGCAAATATCCTACTCTGTAATTTGACTATAACGGTTAACAACAATACCCAAATCTAATTTATAATCAAATGGCATTTATATGTTTGGATTCTGATTCATACAAAATATTTGTGCACGTGTGTATGCCTGTGTGCGCCTCTATTTTAAAGAAATTTCGAAAAAATGATCACGTATATCTTTCGAAGAATGTGTTTTGTCAGTGATTTTTATATGCTTCTCGCTCCTGATGAATATAAATCCAATATGTCATAATTGCACGTTGCCTCTTTTAGTCTTTTCGTCACACTACAGTCATATGTGCATCAATATGTGCACGCGCATCTGTGTATGTCTCTGTGTGTAGTAAGTATTTACATCTGTAAGCGTGAATGCGTTAGAACACGTTCGTGTGTATGCGCGTGCGTATACGCGTGGGAAGAACAAATTCATCGAATCACTCAATTATATTTGATTATTGGATCGAGATAACAGCGAGTTGAAACGCACGAGGAACGACATTTGCCCGCCAATCGAATGATCGCAAATCGATCAGTAATCGATCGCTATTGCCTTGGGGCAGGGAACGAGAAGACGGAATTGAGAAGTAGCAATGAACATTTCAATATAAAGACACATGCAATGAAATCAAAAACATCGAGTGAAATATAAAATTAAATCTAATATTTATGCTTTTCACTTTGATTATTGTTCTCGGTCGCCTCACTTCGATAACAAATTACTTTAAGAAAGTAAAGATTTTTTTTTTTTTAAATGGCTTGACGTTCTTTCCCGTCTGCAAAGAGAGCAGCATTTTCTTTTTGGATTTAAAACATTTTATATTTGTTTACCATTAAAGAGTTCAGAATAAACGCAGTTAACTTTACTGACGTGCGGTGATACGCCGCACGTTGTCTTTCTCGTTCATTATATATTTTTTCTCCCATTTTCTGATCATTTTTAGTAACTTATCACGTCTCTTCAGCTAATGGACCAAACGATGTCTAAAATATTAGGATCGATGTAGACCTCAGCAGTGAATGATTTGTAACCATAGGAGAGGTTCCCACAACGCCTTCACCATTGTAAAAATTCCGTCATAAGTTTCGTATACAGACGAAATTCGTACAGTTCTGAAACTATACGTTCAGCCTCTACTCAGTCCCTATTGTCTATTGCTTATAACTAGAGAGAGATCATTTTGGAAGTCATTTTGAAAAGAAAAACTCATGTTCTTTATAATGTGGAGGGTATGGATGAGATAGCTATTTAGAGAACACAGATTCAAGATAAAGATGAATTGAATAACTGAGAATCCGACGGGAAATATTGCAACTATAGTCTAAGAGCAATTTCTTTTCTACTACAAACAAAACAAATAAAAACGATATTAGCCAGTTACCTCCTTTCAAATACCATTTCTACATTGCATTTTTCGGTTTTATACATTGCAATTCCTGCCCTTAACACTTCTGTTATTAATTCAGCTAGTTCCCTAATCGTTGCTTCACTGACGGCAAAATAATCAAATTACAAATCTAAATTGTTCGCCCATTTAAAATATTACGTTTGTTACGCAATATATTTTGTTTAAATAAAAAAAAAGGAATCATAAAAAGAAGTTCTCATAGACACTTTCAACTTTATTCAGTTACCCAGAGGTTCTTGCCATACAGAAGGGAAAGTAACCCTCGCAACACAGATGTCTATTTCAATTTCATTCAAATTACATGTGCGCTTGCGTGTGGCGTGTATATTTTAATTCAATAGTCAGATAAATACATGACTGATGAGGCAGATTTTTTTTCCCGCAGTACGTCGCCATTTCTTTCTACGGTAGACCAGTTGCCATCCAAGGCTACAGAACCCGGTTTATGCTGCTATTTACACATAGCTGTTGGGATAATAAGAGGATTCATACATTTCCCAAGAGTATTAGTACGTAAGTTAATGTAATGGATTCGACTGGAATCCATTACATTCAATAACAGATCTAAAAATAAATTCCGCAAAATTAGAAAAACTTTTTAAAAAAGAATTCTATTTACTAGCATATAATTTACGAAAAGTTAAATAAAATCTGATAATTATCTGATGTTTTTAGAGTTAATCACGTTTCTTTTCCAACATTATGATTTTATTGCTCAGACGTGGGTAGAAGTTGCCAAAGCTGGGAGGAGAGTACATTATTCCACTGTTATTTCAAACTCCGTCAAATTGTGCAGATGTGTGTGTGAGTCTGCTTGTTTATACATTAACTGAGGCAAGCACATGTAAGCCACTCACACACACAACACAAGACATACGCATATTCATTAGATACGCGTATGCAACGTCACAAGTAGACAGTTTGTGACGGATAGAGAATCAAGACGTCTATTATAATATAAATTACTCTTGACAATCTCTGTCCTAGGTTCGATTCGACTCAGAAATAAGTTAAAATGTTTCCTGGTTTTTCATTTTTCTTTTGCAATCATCAGCATTTATATGAGACGTGGGCGATCATGACTTTCCACAACGTCCTCTATCTTGTAGCTCTAATCAACGTTTCTTCATCCCTGATATGCCATCCATTCGCATAAACGTCTTAGGTAAGTTACTCACTGTTTTCCTTTGCCTATCCTACCATCGATACGTCCTGCGGGTGCTATGTTTTCGAAGTCGTCCATCCTTATAATGTGTCCTTGAAATTTCAACTCCTTCTTTCTGATTCTAATTATGAGTTTATTTCTACTTCTCATTTTCTTTAAATCTTGCTCGTAACTCACGTGTTCTGTCCATGGTATTCTCAACATCTAGAGTCATATCTCCGTTGCTTTCAGTCTAGTCTCTGTAAGAAAGCTGTCCAGCATTCATCCCCATGTAGGAAGATAGATATAATTAGATGATTTTCCCTGTCTAAGTATTTCGCTTAGTTTCTGAAAAGCCTCTTTTATGATTCTGATGAGCTTTCGGATCTCTGTGTCACATTTTCAGT
Organism: Acanthosepion pharaonis; assembly: GCA_903632075.3. Lineage (NCBI taxonomy): Eukaryota > Metazoa > Mollusca > Cephalopoda > Sepiida > Sepiidae > Acanthosepion > Acanthosepion pharaonis. The sequence continues at coordinate 1,915,080 of CAHIKZ030003812.1, forward strand.
CTATTGCAATAATTAATAGAAAATTGTTTTAAAAATTTATAGCCCTATGCCTATTAAGAGGATGTACTCAACTGAGCTATTTTGAAATTACTTCAATTAGAATTTGTTCCATATCGTTCTAATATTGTAGTTTAAGCTCGATATTAATACATCACCGAAAAGAAAGAATAAAAGATATTAAAAGAGAGGGTGGGATTTAGATGGTTTTACCAACAGTGATACAAGCTATACATTAGAGAAGATTGAATTACACCAATTCCTCGGGAGCAAAATTATTTGCCATGAAATTAAAATCTGTTTTTGCGAAATTCCTAAGTTTAAGCAACAGCCAGTGCACTATCTGTTGGGTGTTTTGTTTGGGATTTTTGCACCATATTAATTGTTTTTTTTTTTTAAACCTTGCAGTGCCCCGTGGATTTCTTAATTTACTATTATAACTTGTAGTGCAGTAGAAAGAAAGAAAGAAAGAAAGAAAGAAAGAAAACAAAGAAAAAGGTAAAAAAAGAAAACAAGATGGATGACTTTGTCTTGATCTTCCATACACCGACTTATGGCAACTTCAGTTGAAGTTGCAAAGTAAAAATTCTCCTTTTTTTCAAACACAAGGAGATTATGATCACCAAAGAGCACAGAAAAACAAACAAATCTTTGATGAAACAAACAAAAAACAAGTCAAAATATATAAACGTAATCTAACAATATTTCCTTTCCTGTCTCTTTTTGTTTTTTTTTTTTTTTAGGTCATAATCTCCAACTGTTTAGGAAGTTTCGTTTTTGAGATTCCTTTAGCAAAAATGTCTTTGTAAACTGGAGTCTGGTTTCTCAAGTTAGAGAAAAAGAAATAAATAAACAATTATATGAATGACTTGTACCGGAATGTGTGTTTTCGGATTTTATTTCGATGTTTGTTCCATTTTCTGCCAAACTTTGGCATTTGATGTGTTCTTTAAAATGAATCTTATAACTTTTATGTGAAAAGATGAATTCTTGCAATTGTCTTTCATTTGCCATTATAGCTTTAGAAATGTTTTCTCAAAATTTAATTCGGGAAAGAATTTAGAGCGTTTTGCATATACACAAAAGATCAATAAAACAGATCATGCAAATAAGATCTAAAAGCCGATTTTCGTTGAGAGATTCTTCAATGCCACTTCATCAGCGTTCTCCTCTCAATACGAGATGTTAATGCCATATTTAGTAGTCAGTGTTGAAAATACATTTAAACTTCACTTGCCTAAATTAAAAAAAAAGAAAACCTTTTGCTTGTCAAGTGTATAACTATTTACCAACTTCAGTGGTTTAGATTGGTTATATCTAAGGGTAAGAATTAACCCTGCTTCCTCTATAAAAGAGAATACAAATATGTTTAAAACAAACCTTAAACTTCTACATACAAATTAGCGAATAAAAGTTATGGATTTATTATTTATCTAATATATTCAAATCGAAACTGATTTAGTCGATAAAGAATGATTCCCACGAAAACCTAAATCCGTTGTGAATCTCAAAATGAAACTAGAACATAAAAAATGTAAATTCGTGACAAAAACCAAATAAAAATACAAGCATCATTGACGAAGAATTCTAAGCTCCAGATTCGGCCAAAAAACTCCATGAATTATAGTAACCGTTTTCCTTATCTGCCAAATGCCTCCAAGAATAGAAGCAATCAGTAAAAACTGATTCGACTTACCATCTCTCAATACTATTGCCAAACATTTGTAAGTAAATCTATTACATTATAAAAATACTTAGCAAAGAACGTGCAACTTAGGCAGTAAACAACACAGTGCTCCCGAGTGAATTAGAAGTCCTACCAGGATTTATTATCGATAGGCACAATCTTAGCAACATAAGATACGCAGATGACACAGTGTTGATGTCAAACACAGAAAGAAAACTGCATGAACACCTAAACAGCGGGATGAAAGGGTTAACGATAAACTGTAAGAAGACAGAATGTATGGTTGTTAGCAAGAACAAGACAGGAGGCGAGCCACAAGTTGGAGACATCAAAATAAATCAAGTACAGAAATTTAGCTATCTAGGAAGATGATAGATAATGTGGCACAGTAATTTGAAAACTCATTGGAAGAACGAAAGATGCTATCCAAAAGCTAAACAAAGTATTAAGAGACAAAAAAATCATTAGAAACAAAAAATGTGCTGAACTTCTATGTAATATCAATTCTTTTATATGGCAATGCATGTTGGACAGTTTCTTCGCAAATGAAGAAGAGACTTGAGACAACGGGGAGGGGGGAGCTTAAAATGATATGGACGGAACCTGTGAACAATGAGGAAGTTTTAAGGAAAGTGGGGACGAAAATAACATTCTTTAGAATCAGAAAGAGGCAGTTAAAATTTCAGCGACACAAAATAAGGAAAGAGAGCTTGGAGAATTTGACTCACTGGACATATTGGAGACAATAGAAGAAAAGAGAAAAGCGATTAACTTACCCCAAAAGCTCATGTAAATGGATGGCAAAACATGGACTGAGGGAGAGCTCAAGGGGACGAACAATGCTTAAGATAAGTAAATTGTAGAGAGCCATGATGACCCACATCCTGAAGGGACATGACGCAAAGAAGAAGAAACAAATAATATAATGTGAAGATCAAGAATTGTAGCAGTAAAATTAAGCTGTGTCTAATCATCAGTTTCCTTGACCGAATTGGTTAAAGCACCTTCCCTATAAAACGAGTTCTCAGTTTATAGGGTAAGAATTCAAGTCTAAATAAATTATTTCTTTAGTCCTGCTTTATGACATACTTTAACTCCCGGGAGATACTCGGGCGAAAAGTGAAAAATTAATAAGTATGAATAACTCGATTAATGATTTTGCCGCATTTTTTATTGGTCCAATGCGTTATGGATTTTTTCCAAACAGTATGTGCAAATAAATTACCCAAAATGACGTTCCCATATTCTAACTTTGGGCCTCTCCTCTCCAGCGTCAAATGCCTTGGGTATAATTTTGGGCTGATAGTCCCACGACATGTTCTCCTTTTCATCTTTCTATTGCACTTACTTCCGACACTAAATGCTTTCTGGCACATCCACATATGTACGTAACCAGTGGTGGGAAATGGCAAAAGAAAGTTATTCTTCATGGACAATCCCTTGTGAAACTAGATTCTTTATAAATGGGTTGTGCCTCTTTTGCTACTATCCTTTACTCTTCCTTTTATTGCCCTCGCTTGTTTCGATTGTGTATAATGTCACCCGCTGAGGTGGGCGACATGATACACAATCCTAGTATTAAGCAGTGTTCATGATAAATGAAAAATATAAACAAAATGACACAAGCAATAATTTTTAAAGTATATAAAGTGTGTTTTTAAACTTGAACACCGATTAACTGATGTGGCAATTATGAAAATGTTTCAGAAATATACCACACGCCAAGTTTCGGAGTTATCTTTGAAAACGTTAACAGTTGTGGTTCGATTTCTACTGCACATTTTTTTACCTAGTGGCGCGTATCTTGTTCCCAGAAGATATTGAATAGTATGTGCCTTTGTTCGCTGAACAAATAAAATCTGTAGAGCATATATTCATTAATTGAACATAAAACATTAAGTCATCATTCGACACTGACTGGCGGTTTCGAATGTTGCCAGTGATTATTTATAGTTTACGTCTATGCTAAGCCGATGTGACTGCAAATTTACATCAGTGAAAACAAGGAAAGTGTCGTTTTAAGCCTAAACAACACATTCGCTTCACTTGTCACCTTGCAATACTAATAACTTATTAAAATATATCTTCTTATGACGTCAATATACTTACACGATTTTCTCAATGAAAATTTTTTTAAATATTAAAATATTCTTGTGGCGAATTTTATTGATACTGAAACGCGAAAAGAGGATTTTGAAGTGTTAAAAAGATGACAAAGTTTTGTCTTTTGTGCTGGCATTATACCAGGTTTTATTAGAGCGATAAGAGCAAACATATTAAAAAGCAATTCATAACAAAAAAGAAACAATTAATAACAAAAAAAGGGTAACAAAAATATATATTACCATAAATTGGTAATATCGAAGTATAACGATTAATAAACAACTAAACATGTTGATCAGTAGTCCCTCATCAGAGCAAAAATCAAGGACAAAAAATACATAGGTGTGTTAATGTATTAGGTTCAGCTATAGGTGAACGTTTGATTAAAAACAAGTAGTGTCTCAGGATTTATAACCTACATAAATTCGCATTGCTGAATAAAGGCTAATAGTGATTGTCACTTGAAAGTTTTGGTTAGAACTTTTGTAATTGCTATGTACTTATAAAATATAAAAAACAATTGCGCTATTACTGAATATGCTAATATTTTTAAAAAATTAAATTATTATAATTTGAACAACAAAAGCAGACATATTAAAAAGCAATTCACGATAAAAAAAAATACAATTCGTAACAAAAAAGAGGGGCTAATAAAAATATATATTACCGTAAAATAGTGACACTAAAATATAAAAACAATTAAAAACAACTAACCAGGTTTATCAGCCGTCTCTTCATAACAAAAAGGAAGCGGTAACAAAAACATATTACCGTAAAATGGTAATACCGAAATATAACAACTTTAAAAAAACACGTAAACCGGTTTATCGGTCCTCTCGACAGAGAAAAAAAATCGAGGACAAAAAATGTACACATCAACTAAAAGCAATTATACAACTTCAGACAAATGTTATATTCGAAAAAAGAAAATAATATTATTGGGCGAATAAAAGTATTTATGTTTTTAATAAGAAAATGTTGATAACTTTGAATAATCACGCAAAACCAAGTTACATAGTTTCTATATTATACGACTATTTTTATCCATCCATCTATCCATCTTCCTTGGGCCTAATGCCCGTTGCTGTCACCATTAGGAATTAACCTTTTACACATTTTATAATTACTAGACATCATTTTTTTCTTTTTCCTATTTCAAAATAAATCTCCTGAAATTAATAATAAAATTACAATCATACAGAAAATATGTACAAATAACATTTTGTAAAAGTATGGAGACCTTTTCAACAAATTCCACTAAAAAATTCACAGTGTTTTTATAATTACTGAACAGAGCATGGATTGAAGCCAATGTCGTCTGCTGTAAGAGACAATTTTCTTCAGGCACCTGGTTTTCGATGGCGTCGTTACAACATTTAGCTCACATGTAATGTTGGAAAGCAAAGTAAATTTTCGTCAGAAATTTCTTTTCTTTTCGATGTTCAATATCTAAAAAAAAAACAAAAAAAACGTAATACGTAAGCCTATAGTTTTTTTAAGCATTTTCATATAATCAAATTAGTTCTTTTGGATTATTCTGAAATACAAGATATCTAATCAACCTACTTCCCCCATTTCCAAATGAAACAACCTTTATAGTATTTTATCCCCTTTGAACTACCATACATTACTGATATATTAGGCGTGTGCAAATGCTCACAGAATTTTTTTACTTACTTTTTTTAGTATTTTTTTTGTTAATTTCCCCCAGTACCAGACACAAGAGTCACACAAAGAACTCATTTACTAAATGGTGTTCTTTACAGACGTAGGAGGGGAAGTAAATGCGGGTTATGAAGATATGTAGGATAGGTAACGATTGCTCCTAGTCTTGAAAAGATTAATATTGTAGTGTTTTCTGAAACATATATCAGGAGTGTGTTCCACAAACCAGCGGCTCTTGTGAAGAAACTATCCGAATGTAGTTTCCTTCTTACCAATAAAATACGAAGGGAATGAGGATGGTTCACCTCTGTGAATATAGCACAGCCACTTTTAGATGTGAAGGTTTAGAACTGGTGGAATTATGGGATGTAGCGCGTCAGAAGATTTGCGAGAGGTTTGCAACGTTGCATCAGTAGGATTTGTTTGGTTGTTTTGTTTAGCGGCATATCAACACCTCTGTGGGTTATTTAATGCTGAAAGCTAAATATTTTGAACACAGTTTTATGGCTTCAACTAATTATATTTTGAACACAATTGTATGCCTTCAACTACAGATATTGTTCGTCATTTTGCTATAAAATATATTGTTGCTAATTCTACTATAAAATTTATTGCTGGGAAGTCTACTATAAAATGTATTGTTAGTCATTTTACTTTAAAAGTGTGCTGCTGGTCATTTTATTATAAAAATATATTGTTAGTAATTTTAACACAAATATGCACCGTTGGCCATTCTACTATAAATATGTATTGTTGGTCATTTTTTTTATATAAAAATGCATTGCTGTTAATTCTACTACAAAAATGTATTCCTACACTTTCATGGTGTTTTGCTTTTGTTTTGCGGTTCTTTATTTATCCACAGCTGGGCCCTAACAGTTGCTACCACCCTGGGTCATCGGGGACCGAGGAACAACGGCAATAAAGAGGGGGTTCCACGCTCCTCAAATCCTCCAATCTCCCGATCAGAGGCCTTGATGCCGGATGTAGTTTATCGTCATACTCAGGACTATCATCAGTTGGGGAGAGGTTGTAAAGTGGAAAATAATCGCTTACAAGGCCACATAAACGCATTTGAATTTTGTCATGGCTGGAAAGAGAAGATTTAGCATCTCCAGCTCAGATATGATAAAATTAGATTTTATATTTTGCTTCTATGAAACATCCATAGCAAAATTCCAAGTTTAAGTTGCCGCTACAAGCTATATGCAAACTTTGACGCTTCTCATCTACACTGAATGTACAATTCTTACCTCTTCAAACTTTAAAAGCTTTGTAATGTTATTCACTCAATGTAATCTTTTCACTTCATTTCTTTTGATTTCTTTCTTTATTCGACTTTTAGGTTTACTCATACAAATAAATCCAAAAAGATCACCTTATGCTAAAAATACCGTTTAAAACATTCATATATTAACAATACTACCTACTTATATATGCATAATAAAAAGTGAATATAATTTACTCAGACGAAATTCTTATAAATTAATACTGAAACAATGTGGGATAGATGTAACTTGAAAAAATAAACTTAGTTAAAATCTAATTTGTATAACGATACAGTTAAAGTAAAAAATTAAACGTCCTGACATTTAAAACGAATCAGGTTTTGTCTCGCTGATATAGATTTTGTTTCTGTGGCAAAAAATTGATTTCTTATGACGTCGGTTCATCGGCGAAAAATGTTCAAATTTAAAAAAAAATATATATATATATATATATATATATATATATATATATATATATATATATATATATATATATATATTAGTATTATTTGCTGCGTAAATTCAAGATTCCACGTTTTCGATATTTGGATTCCATTCAACCAGAGATATTGCTTTCATCGTTTTTTTCTTCATCTTCCGACATTCTTAGACCAGTTCCCTTCATTTCGACCCACAAACATAAATTAGGTTTACAAAATGCCGAACCACAATAAGATTAAAAATTAGATAACGCCATTGATCCAGTCAGGAGTGGTTAGTAAAGTCGCCATTTCATCATGTATAATATTAAAATGTGCTGTAAAAGAAATGGTTGACTTGCTGAATCTATGGCTTGTCAGTCCTACTTTGAGACCTTTGTGAAATAATTGCTTGTTCGCTTCTGTGCCAATCCTCGTTGTAAGCTGAACGTCACGAACAAATTAGCTTTGTGGTTGTATATTTCTCTGTTGTAGAAGATGTGAAATGTCATGGTTGATGTCCGTACAACAGATTACATGAATAATTCTCTTTGGAAGCTTTCGGAGAATTCACACCCGATTGAAGTAGAGGTTCACTTGTGGGTAGATATTTTTTATGTTTTGAAACTGAGTGATACTTTTTACTTCATGCTCAATAAACACCATCCTACATAAAGAAAATATATACATAAATATTTATCTCTATCTCTCTCATTCTGTCTCTCTCTTTATTTATCTCTCTCTCTATATATATATATGTATATATATACATCAATACATGCATGCATGCATATATATATATATATATATATATATATATATATATATATATATATATATATATATATATATTAAAAAGAGAGAAACCGCAAACTTTTGGGTTATAATATGGATTTGTTTCAATATATATATTATATTTTATTCTTCATATTTCTGCTGCACATGTTTCCGGTCTTGTGACCTTCTTCGTGCAAATAAAAGGAATAAATTTTTAAAAGGAATAAATTTTCCTTATGTTCTTTTAATGTCTCAATGTTCGTTTTCTGTATTTGTAAGTGAGCCTTGAACTCCTTTCTGGACTGTTGGCAAAAGTGAATTTCTACGTAAGTGTTAATAAAACCATTAGGTTTGGTATGAGAGGTGGTGGTGATAGCTGTGTTGATGAAAGATGTTTTTTTTATACCTGTGTGGGTGTATGTTCCTGTTATCCTGCATATGTGTATTCCCTCCCCATATATGCATACTGTATTATAATAAGGAATCAGCATACACATATATGTATATGCATATACACATACATATATACATACCCCCCACACACATATGCACACTCTTCCTGCATTCGTGTGTATGCCCGTGATTAGTCTGTTTTTGCCAGTGTATGTATATATATTTTTGTTCTCTATGGATACCTGTTTGCGCGTATGTCTGCAGTCCGGCCTGTGTATCTGGCCATCATGTGTGCATGCTGTGTCTCCATGTGTATGGGGTTATGATCGGTTCAGTGCCGGTTTAAATTTGTCTATGAAGTTTTTTTTTTCTCCTGAATTTGTAGGAAAGAGTAGTTGATTTTTTGGTACATTGTCATAATTTTAAATTTGCCTTGATTGCATTTGTAGATGTGTTGCGAAACAAAGAGTTTTCTTTTGTCGGGTAATTTGATGTTGATTTTGTGAAAGGCAACTCCGTTGATAACTGCCTGGCTGATGCCTATATATGATTTCCTGCATTTTGTGCATTTTTGGAGTTGCAGTTAAAATTTTATCTAGGGTGTAAAACAAATCCACATTATAACTAAAAACATTTGGGTTTCTCTCTCTTTTTAAAAAATATACATTTTTCTCGTTGGAACTACTATAATCTTTTCCATATATATATATATATATATATATATATATATATATATATATATATATAGAGAGAGAGAGAGAGAGAGATAATATTAGTGGTGTATATATATATATATATATATATATATATATATATATATATATTTCAAGAGGATAAAATCCAGTTAGAGCTCTATGAACAAGACAGAGTAAGAATATAATAAAAAGGCTCAAACACTAATATTCCATGGTTATAATTTATTACATTGGAATCGTAATCACGATCCAATTCATCAGATCTACAAATTCTTAATATATATATATATATATATATATATATATATACACACACATGGTGTTGAAAATTTCTCGACTCGACCAAGAAGTCCTTCAGAAAGAATCTGATGTTTAGTCAGATTTTAGTAAGTGGGTATCCACAGAACATAAAAATGGATATTTATATCCATATATAACCCTCTGTCCCTCTCACAATTGACATAGATAAAGACAAAGAAACTTACTAAGTTTTACTAATATTGCCATTGACTGAGCCATTCCTCCAGACTTCCAAGTGATGAAGGTGGGCCTACCTGTCTACCTGAAAATCAACATTCTCAAACATGGCGCTTAACTAGATTCAAATATCGAAAACTGATAGTGATATGCTACTAACAGGTTTATATAGAAAGAAATATTCATAAACGCCAACATAAATACGAGACAAGTGACACCGCAGATAAATAATTCTAGGTAATCAAATTTTTATTTATAAGTTAGAAATTACTTCTATTTACTAAGTTTAGTTTGGCAAAGTTTTGCTGCACTCAGCGAATATCATAAGCATACGATTCTGCAAGACTAGTGTGTCAAGTATTGCTCAACAGCAGAGAATAAAAAAAAACGAAATTAACATTTTAATGTTTATTTGCAACATCATCCTTCTTGATTCTTAATCAAATATCATATCCGACAAGAATAATTTCGAAGCATAAATCTGTTCTTTTAATTCAACTTTACGCTTTGGTGTTAAGTAGATTAACAATAATTACAGAACGGCTGTCTTGACTGTTGCGCATACTCGCAGGATGACGTAGGAACGTATGTGTCTCGTTTCCCCTCCGAGGGACTTCTTTATTCGTAGGAAACTACGCAATCAATACAATATTAACATGGCTCTTCACAATTTCTTTGTCGTTTTTGTTTCTATTTTCCCTATAATTTAGTCATTGCTCAAATGTTCAGGTATTCGCAGCATCTTTCTGTTACCTTAAGTCTCTTCTTCATCTTTGATGAGAGTTTCCAATATTCGCTGCTATAGCAGTTAAGTACTCTTTTTTTCTTCTTCTTTTTTTGTTTCTAACGAAATTTTCCTGTTTCTTAATACCTTACTTACGTATTGGAAGGCAACTTTGGAGATTTGGCTTTGGAAACTCTAGGTAAGGAACAAATTTGCCGACTCAAAGAAACCACTTTTAATCATTAAAATAGAAAGGGGTGTAAGACAAGGATGTATCTTCTCATTGAAATTATTCAAACTATACAGTGAGACAATTCTGAGAGAATTATAAGTCCTACCATGATCCATTATTAACGACCACAATCTTAACACGATAAGATATGCATATGACACAGTGTTGATAGCAGATACAGAAAAGAAACTAAAATAACCCCTACAGAAAGTAGTAAAGGAAAGTGAAAAGAAAGGTTTAAACATCAATAACAGGAAGACGGAATGCATGTTTGTTAGCAAATGAGACAGCCCAAAATGAAAATTACAAATTGAGGATACCAAAATGAAACAAGTACAAAACTTTAAATATTTGGCATGTGTTTTAACAATGAACGGAAAGTGAGGTACTGAAATCCGAGGACGCATTGGGATAGAGAAAGGTGCCTTGCAAATGCTAAGAAAAATATTAAAAACGGGACAATCTCGTTAGAAACTAAGAAACGAGTACTGAACTATTACGTAATATCAGTCCTTCTATATGGCAGTGAATTCTAGACAATCTCCTCACAGATAAAGAAGAGACTTGAAACAACAGAAATGTTCTACAGAAGGATGCTAGAATTCCATGAACTGAACATGTGAGCAACGACGAAATTTTAGAGAAAAAAAGGAAACAAAATGGACACTTACAATCAGGAAGAGACAGTTGAACTTTCAAGGGAATATAATGAGGAAAGAGGGATTGGAAAATCTGATACTCACAAGACAGATTGAAGGCAAGAAGGATTGGGGGAAAGAGCACCCTAACCTACCAGAGAGCTTAAGGAAATGGATGGCTGAGCAAGGTTTAAGATAGATAACAAAAGAACAAAATCTATTAAGAGCTACAAAGAACAGGAAATTGTGGAGAGCCATGATCGGTAACGTCCCGAATAGACACGGCACATAGAAGAAGCACCACACGATCAAGGAAAATACCATTTTTAAACGAATAAGCAACCGTTAAAACTAATGATCATGGATTCCAACTTCAGAATTTGCCGATTTCTGTTCGATGTCTCCCGAATGTTATATGGATTACTCCTAGCTTTGTTCTTAACGTTCGAATGCTTGTTTCTGGACGAGCCTCCACAGCTGTCCTTAAATGTTCGTTGTTGAATAACTATAAGCGACCCCGAACGTGCATATCTTGGAGATCTTGACCACGAGGAGAGAATCTGGGGAATTAACGACGCACGGTTCGTTCTGAAACGGACTCCAGCTCTCAAAGCCTTACTTGATTGAACTCATTGGGGATTAAACGAAAATCACGTTTATTATTTGCTTTGGTAGCCTATTAAATAATGAAATAAATAAAATAAAATTAAACAGCCCGCGAAAGACGTCGTGTTTTTAAGATGATATAGAAATATGATAAAATTCATATTCGTGAAGCACAACGAAGTTTTAAAAACCGTATCTATAAACACAAAGATCTATAAAAATCGAGGAGACCTTAAATTCTTTATTCTCCCATGTACAATATACAAACGATCGTTTCGGTTTGTAGTGGACAAACCCTGGAGGGGGTGCGATATAATATGGCTTGTGCGCTCAAATAACACAGGAGGCCCGTTAACATTTAAAAATATAAAAGAGCCGAATCTGACAGGTCATCAAGAGGGCAGCAAAACGACAAAGTTAAATTAATAGAAAATTTATTTACATCATATACAAAAGTAGTGTTACGGTTAAATGTACCGAAAAGAAACATGAACCAAGAATGAATGAAATAATGAAGGAAGAATTAAGTAAATGGAGGGATACTGACCGGATAGAAGAACATAGGTAATTAAATTAGGTTTTAAAATGGTTAGATTTATTCATCACAAATCATCCAGAATAATTATTGGATCAGCTATGACATCGCAATTCGATTAATCAAAAACTATGTTCTTAGAACATATCACCTGTTGTCGCTAAGATAGTGCTTACAGAAAATAATATCAAAATAGATACTGGTTAAATATATATTCCTTAACAACTAAATAATATATAATCGTAAATTATATTTTCAGTTATATATATTCACGTTTTAGTTGAATACAAGCGGTTTATTTTTCTCCTAAAATGAATAGAACAATGCGAAAATGCAACGCAAAAACAGACATTTTGTCTTAACCTAATAGGAAAAAGGGTTTTTCTTTTTAAAATATTTTTCTTTTGTATAATTTGCATTTTAAAAAGAGGAAATCAGAGTTTAAATATACTGGATTTATATATTAAAAAATGACTATAAATCCATAATCCAATCTCCCCAGCAAGAGAAAAAGATTTGATAGCATGTTGTCATAAAAGACAAATGAACGATTTCTTTATTTCTGAACTGCGATCATCTATTTTGTTTCCTATTTAAATACGAATAATTAAAAGCAAACAAAACTGTATTAAAACAATGGCCTCGTGTCAGACTAGCTTAAAATACATCTCTAATCGAACACCAAAAGTGAACTCTGATGCTAGGTGTTATCCGAATCTGAGCAACGCTGCGAGTCAATTTCAAATTGATTACACACTACCGGGCAGCAACTTAGTAACATTTCAGGGACTATATGAACAACATGAAGTGTTAAAAAAAAGTCAGGTGATGGCGTTTGGGGTAAAAAGTCTTGGCAGCACAATTGAGAGTGTTTGGGAATGAGCGTCTCTACGGATGGAAGGCTTCTTTTTGACTAAACAGACGACATTAGAGAAAAATAAAGAAGAGATGGAAAGAAAGTAGTGAACAGTGAATAAGGTTAGCATTACAAGTGAGATAATTGTGTTTTAATCATTGAAGCCAAATGGAAAATTATGAATTAATAAGTTAATAACAACGATTAATTACAGATTGAATGTCCAGCTGATTATTACGAAACCCGAAGTAGTTATGTCCGTCTTTTAATTCAACAACTGTCCTGGTATCTTGAGTCGACAGATAATTATCAGGTTATCATTTGAAAATGGGTAATTACTCTTCAATTTAGTCTTATGTTGAAGAAATGCTTTTAATGACATCAAATTTTATCCTCATTTGATGAACTTATAAAATTTCACTGCTAGCGTTGTTGAAATAAATTACGAACAGAAGCAAAAATCCTAATTTCACGAGAAGACTTACAGATTCCATATTTATTTTTGAGGGCTTCTTTGCACGTCAATCCTTAGATTTCACCAAATAACACACACACACACACACACACGCACACACACGCGCGCACGTGCGCGCGCGCACAAAGAGAAAGAAAACGAAAGCCACAATGACATCTTTTATGAATTTATATAATACAGCATATGGATACGTGTGTATACGTGTTTGTATCACCCAGACGTTTATAAGAAATCAAGGCTCACTTTTGTCGATCCCTGTTAATTTATTTGCAGATACGCTAGTATATAAACAAATACGGCCGCTCACGTATGTTTAATTTACTTAATACAAAATATCTTTTACACACACAAAATACTGTTTGTGAAAATTAATAATAGAATAATTCGTTCATTATGAGTACAGTTGAAACTGGTCTAGCGCAGTAAACCTGCTAACCATAGTCACTTTCCAAGCGTAACTTAGATATGGCATAAAGTCGAAAGTATGGGGCGCCTAGTGAGAATCGAACTCACTACACAGCTGTAATTGTTCTAGCGAGACAAGCTTGCTAACCATTACACCACCTCGAGGTAGACATTGGAACAAAATTATATTTAGTGAATTGTTTCAGATGTTGATACTTCAACCATACACTGATTTTATTTTTAAGGCACACGTAGAGACATGGTTCAAGAAGATAAATAGTGACCCTAAAACTGTTTTTGCACTTTCTTGATAACTGCGATTATAAATTAATAGAAAATTAAATCCTTTCCAAATAAGAAATGTTTGAATAAAATTTATAAAGAAATGCGATTGTGATTTATATTTAAATGTTCAAAGTGTGTGTGTGTGTGTGTGTAATTTTAAGAGAAATTGAAAAAGGTACCAAACGTTTAGGTTTCCCTTTGAGAAATAAATTTTCGCCGATCACACACATTTTTTAACAATGGCTACCAAAGTAATTGTTATTAATCCATGCGGCCGCCAGACGCCCTATACATTATTTTTTATTACATTTTTGTTGTTGCAGATCCAGATAAAATCCATTGAGAAACTGTCCAGGATTCATAATAGTTTGTTCGAGTGTCTTGAACCATCTCAACCACCTTTTGTTATTATCAGGAATGTGGTTATTATCAGTACCATAAAGAAAAGTTTTCTTTTCTTATGAGTTTCATCCTGGCATATTTTTTTTTAGAAACGATCTATTTCTGATTTAAATATTCGTATATTGTATATACGTGATCCTCATGCGTAGTAGGGGCGCCATCAGAACAAATTACAATATAAAGAAAAACAAAGATATTCATTAGAAAAATATCAAATCGGATGTTGACCATCAGATCTGCGAAGGTGGCCTTCAACGAGTAATTGGTATTGTGAGACGCTATTTGGTCTTCCTAAGGTCGACATCCATTACGTATAGAGGACTCAAATTAGGTGAATTAGAAAACCGGATGGTTGGTGAGGAAGAGGTGACATGGTCGTAAAAATTCTGGCCCACCACTCCTGGTTATGTGCGAGAGAGCAAATTTCTACTGGTATACTTACAACCACTCCCTCAATCTAGAGCTTGTTCACCACGTCTAACACTTCCATTTCTAGCACCTCGATGGGGCACTGTAGAAAGAAGTGGCTCGGTATGACAGTCGGCATCCACAGACAACGTGAACGTTGGTGTCGATCATCGTATGTACCGGTGTGGAGACCACCAAGAACCAACTGTCGTCCTTTCTGCTCACCTGGCCACTTTCAAGAAACTTGTTATCTCTGAGTCACTATGTTTAGTGGGTAATGTCAAGACTACGGAGTGGGTTTTTTTTTCCCTACATAGGGTTGGGTTAATGCTAAAATCATTATTTTAATGCTAAATAAAATCTGTTTTTCATTATTATCTTTGAGTATAACTTTTGTGTTACAGTTGATTCCATAGGTAAAAATTAGTCGTCCATACCCGATTAATCAAGCATCCTCTCAATAGATGCTTGCTTACTCAGTCCTTTTGAGTGAAGATTCTTACACTTTTTGCCAAGTATGGAGTCGGCGTATTCTAAACACCTCTGGTAGGGCAATCCTGCACCAGATTGGAAACTATCATATTAACGCTTTCGATAAGTTTCAAAGAGAAATACGAATGTTAAAATTTGGCGCATGCAGCAAAATGGGTGAGTCTAGTTCCAATTCCAGTTTAGTTCGTAATATTCTTTTATACGTAAATACTCTTCTACCTCCAGCTATTGGTTAATTAGTAAAACTGGTATCAGTAAAACATTATTTTCTCCAAAAGTTTTTACAGTCTAAAATATTTTCTGGCTTTAACCTGCAAAAGGTTGATAAACAATAAAAACAAATCAACCAATCGAATAAAAAAGCCATTTTCTTTACGGAAAAATGCAAACGCTTGAGGCGACCGCCACACCACTGAAAACCAAACTGATTGACCATGTCTTGTATTTAAAATAATTCTTATACTTTATAGATAAATATTTGAAAACTTTTCAAGAAGTTCTTCTTGTCATATTTCAAAAACAGAACGCATTTTATGAAACGCATGTATAGGTATTTTTGCATTTATATTAGTGTTTCTAACAGAATTCTAATTATTAATATGACATTCTTGCTCCAGCGTCCTGTACAAATTTTCTTCTCTTATTTCTCGATTTATTCTGCTCCGATCTCTATCCATTAATATCCTCATTATTCGTTTTCTTATGTGGCTCATCAAGATCATTGTTCGGTGAAGCTTATAATCGTTCGCACCTGGTTGCTTTGGAAACGCTATGAAAATGGATCTACTTAGATCTGATATTTCGCCACTACGGTATAATTCATTTAACACTTCAGTAACCTTATCGATCCCAAAGTGATCTAAAGATGCCAGTATTTCTATGGCAACCTTATCGGGTCCTGCTGTTTTCTTCTTTTCCTTCTTGCCTATTACTGTCCTTAATTCAGTATTTAGTATCCCGGATCTTTTCACGCTTTTATATATTGTAGGTATCTTCCTTCTATTGCCATGGAAGTGTTCTCATCTCTATTCTGTCAACCATTGCAGTACCGTTTCTTTTTCTATGTTCATAATTCATTCTTTACATTATATACATCATGGTGAAAAGAATATTTTCTATTCTGTCATTTCTCTAATCATTTTGCCCATGTCTACTGCTTCTGTGTTCTTCAGTTTTTAAATCTCTGTGCATTTCTTATTTACGTATTCTCTAATGACTTTCTTTAACCTTGTAGATTCTGTCCCAGTTTTTGACATGATGTGCTTTTGCACTTTCATCAGGTCAAGAATTTCACTTCTCATCTACTTTTTCTCTTCTGGATGATAATGACCGTCACTAACTCGGCACTTTGAGTGAATCTTTACCTAGATAGACAACTCCCAGCAAAATGTAAAATCTGACATTATATTATTAGATTTTGAACTAACACTTTAGAGTTTTTCATCATTTTCTTAGAAAATACTGCTACTTATCTTGTTGCACATGTGAAGAAAAACTTTAAAAGTTTGTATAAATTAAGATTTGATAAAATGAAATAATTAGGTTCGAATTATAGAGGACACATTGTTAATCATTTTCAAACAAAATAATACTTGTATTGAAAAATATTAAGACATCATATCCCTCTTAATTGGATACGAACTTAAAATATAATTAACTTATAATTTACAGAGAAAGATAAAAATTACATAACATTTAGAAAATATATCAACTTATTAATTTATAGATTTTCAGCTTTTAAGCATGTATAATTATTAAGTTATTACAAATATTATAATCGAACGCATCAATTTTTTTCTGTTAAATATTCGTGCGCCAGGAATAAATAAAGGACAACATATCGAGTAATCAGTCCGCGTGATAGTCTGAAAAGCAGTTGAGTGTAACGGTCAGAGTCGAAGTAGTAAGAGTAGCCAATAAAAAAAACATTCCTATGTCTATTCTATTTCCTGTCAAATGAGAACCGCATTTATAATAAGAAAATGTGTTAAAAAAAAAAAGAAACAATTATTGTAAAACACCTCAAAATTTTCTGGGATATAATTTTCTTCTTTTCCTTTCCTTTTTCGACGAGTTGAACATTTTTACAAGGTCAAATCTTCACCCTCTCAATTTATGACGGTCATAGAAACAAGAATGATTCAAGTTCAAGCCTCTGAATAGGCATTTAGAATTCAGAAAAGCCCAGTCTATACTATCATGATTTACATCTGAATATAAATGTATCATTGTTACAACAGTCACAAGAATTTATATGAAATTTTACGCAATTCATAATTGCTTCTGTTTGTATTCAACGTATTATGCAAGAAACGAGTCTATGCAAATAGGTTAATTTTGCAATATTAACATCCCGTCTCCCATTCGACATTGCTCGTTTATGATTCTTTGATGGCTCGAAGAAAGTGTTTGTGTCTGACCTTTGAAAGTATGGTTACTGAAGATGAATGGTAGGTAATCCGAGCGAAAATCTGTAATAAAAACAAACAAAAAATGAAAAAAATAATAATTGTTTGTTGGATCAAATTAGGGAATAAGTTTGAAAACTTGCTCGGCTTGGAGAAGCAGCCGCTGGCAACAGTGAAAGAAGAGCGATTCAAATAATGGCAGTCGCTTGTATCAAAGATTACTCTCCTTTATCGTGTGTACTTCACTCACGATTATACCCATGTTTTATTTGATGTAAATCGAGTTGAGAAAATTTCGCAGCACTTCTTTTTTGTTATTTTTGACGTGCAGTCATTGATCTTAGCTAACGAGTTTATAATGAAATAACATGGGCTTTCTGTAGACTGTAGATTTGATTACGTCGGACTAGGTCGATAGATGCATTCCTCTTTAACATGTCTTATTTTCTTCCCTCTTTTTCTCCTTTCATTCTCTCTGTCTCTCTTCTCTCTCTCTCTCTCTCTCTCTCTCTCTCTCTCTTATATATATATATATATATATATATATATATATATATATATATATATATATATATTAGAACTGCGTAACTGCTGTCCAGATTTGGTATGATAACCTTTCCTGTTATTAGAATGCGATGTAGTCAAGTTTTGGCACTCTCCAACTTAGCTATCGCTTGTCACCAACCCGACATTGATGGATAGAATGCCGAGCAATAAAAGATGATATTTGCTATTGTTCTGTCGTTCTAATCAAATACAACCTTTTTAAACTGATTGTATGAAAGTTGAGCGCACAATACTTGAAAACACTTGTGATAGACGCAAATAAAACTTGGCAGCAACAATCTTCGAAGGAAAAACGGATAATACACTTGAGCGAATCAGAGCGGCGAGAGATGAGAGTGGTGTACTTCGGTGTTGGGCAAAGTAACTTTTATGAGATCGTTTTAATCGGCAAACAGACACCGTACTGCGGGGACCAATGTAGTGAATGACGCATGTTTTGACGACATTTAGTTTTAATTCTATAAAAGCCATCAGACTCATTTGAAATGACATCTGTGATGTTGGAAAGATTTTAACCAAATTTTGCTTTTTCTTTGTACATTTTGCAAATTTATGGAACAACATTGTAAAGATTGGATTATTTTTTTAATTATTTTAAAATTATTTTAAAAAGTATTATTAAATTATTTGTTTTTACAACTTGATTAATTTACACATGAAATAATCTTTTAATTTAATTAAGATTTTCTTTTAAATACACAAAATAATTATCACTGTTTCAAGCCTTGACTAACCACAACACAATTACAGCAGTTTAATATATTTACAAAACTTAGATCATACTGGTACAAGGTCAAGTTAGAGGAGTGTTCAGTGGATACTGAACTTATTACACATATCATTTGCAGGTGCTTTTTCTTTTACAGTGATGTCCACCCTGTACAAGGCTCAAGTTCCACTCAGAATAAGAAGCACCAACCCAAGCAAGGATATAATGCCACCAAGACCTAAAGGTACACCGGAAGTGAAAGAGAAGGAAAATACGTTAGAGAGAAATCCAATCCTAAACAGTAAACAAGGAATAAACTTCTATTCCTGTTAAAAAAAAAAAAAAGACTACGGAGGAATGTGAACCAGACGATAGATAAACTTATCTACTGCCATTGAGGAGAATAATGTAAATCAATAAATAAATAAGGAACCGCTAGTATTCCAATTTAGTAAGAACAGGGAATATATTGAAATAACTCGGTTGCATATTAATTATAACGAACTCATCGAATGTCGTATTTTTAACGCTGAATGAATTGTATTCAGTTTCCATTCCAGATCACGAGGGTTTCGGTGTCGGACAGGTGCATTCGTTAATTTTAAGCTTCATTTGTGTTCATATATTTTTTTCTTAAAATATCGGGATGTTTCGTGGATTTATTGCGGTGGGGGAAATTGTTTAGATTGTATTTGGCAGTCTTCTTTTGATGTAAAGTTAGCTCCGAGTTCTACATTGGTTAATTTTTTAACTGTTTTTTGGAGTGTTTGTGATAATGTTATATTCAAATGAGCTTTCAAGTTATGGATGTAGCTAATATAACCTGCCTGTTTTTTATTTCTTCTTTTTTTTTTCATTTTTGGTTTTATGCTACAAATTCTAAGGATCTTAAATAAAAAATATTATAATTATTCTATATTATGTCTTATTTAGGGACCTTCACTAAATTTTCGAAACCTAAGGTTTAAAATGTATTTTTAAAAATGAAACAGCATTCTTGAAGTTTTCTTTTTAGTTTTAATTGAAAGCTAAATGATTAAATTTACTATTTCCAGTAAGCAAAAAATCTCTGGTGTATTTCAAATAGAAATTATATTGATTGAAATCTCAACTTTTTGATCTCTATCACAAAATCCAATAATATCGATATAATAATTTTCTCATATATTTTTCTCAGTTTTAAAAATCTTCCAAAAATAAAATATATATTTGTGACACCTTATTTGAGAAAAATTAGCAAATTTAAAGTTGAATTAATCCGATTTAAAATAAATATTACTTAGTTACAGCATAAAAAACGTAGTATAGAAATATTTCTTAACTACAGGGTCTTGTTTTTCTGACGTGCTGATTGATGTATTGACAGCCTAACGTGCTGACAGTTAAGTATGGCTGACCAGAATTGACATAAGTTTGTAAAATCTAAGTGAACGCTTTGTTTCTGGTTTTTAACTACATACTAATTTTTTAAAAATGAGTATATTTTCAGCAATATTTTATTGAATTTTAGTTACTTTAGCTTTATAGTCTTACGTTTGAAGATTCTTTCTGAAAAAATCATAAAATTTAGAATACTATAAAATTTTCTTAAATTAATTTAAAAATTTAATAACTGAGATATTAATGAAATACCACAATAGAGGTAACTCAATAATTTATGAAATGTTATGGCATTTTATTAATATTAATTTATATTTTCAATATCTTATTTTTCATTTTATTCTTTATTATTAATTGTTATCATGATGATTAGGAAATTATTATTTATAAAATTATTTATTAAAATTATTATTTATAAAATGATTTGTTAAATTTTTATAGTACTTTAAATTCATTTTTATTATTTTAATCCAATACCCTAAGCAATATATTAAAAAAAAATTGCTACAATGTGTAACGGTGAAAAAACTTTGGGGAATATTTTATTATCCTGAAAAGGGCCTTTTTTTTATCTTCCATTGCCTCTTCAACCGTCCTCATTGCTGGGTTGATTTTCCAAATACAAATCCCGCATAACATAGCGCTAAATTCGTTTTTGTTCAATTCATAGTTGTCAATGAGATAGGAAATCCTATAAAATGGATTCATAAAACTAATGATGTAGCCGACATAATCACGGTTTACACCATCAATTGTCCAAATATGTCTGATGGTACAGCCAACTATGATATCATTGAGCATTTCATGCAGGGCCTGTGCACAGTCTGGACATACAAGCAATGAAAAAATTGACAGATCTGTCAAATCCTTTATATTTTTGGGATCATGGTTCTTTACCTTTTTTCTTGCTTGAAATCTTTAGCCTTGATCCTTTTACCAATTTCTTCGACATTTTGGTGCAGCATATTCTTCAGTTCAAACTTCTGTCTGCTGTACGTCTGTGCCAACTGCAAGTAATTCTGGAAATGCTCAGCATTCAGGTCATCGATGAATTTCCTTATTTTATTCCGCGTGGCCTTGATGACATCACTCATACTGAATACATAAGCATTAGGCGCAAGCTTCTTTCGTTCACAAAAGTCAGTCCAGTAGTGATTGCTATTATTGGAAGGTCGGTAGTTCTCGCGTAGGTCTGAGTCATACTCAACAGATCCCAGCTAGTAATATTTACCAACCTCCCCACGGGGTAGGATATAGAACAGGGCCGAATTTAATTTGGGGCAATCCGAGCCCGTAGGCTCGGCCAAAAATTCCCCGTAAACACCACATAAACGAATTCGGGTCTGTTTAACTCCCCGGACGAGACTCTGCCTTTCGGCATAGCCTCGTCCGGGTTCCTCTCTGCCCAAAGGCAGAGAGTTGGACAACAGCTAAAAGCTGAGTAACAGATCCCAGCTAGTCTCTGTAGTCCGTTGACTTACAGATACTTATAGGTAGTTACTACCTATAGTGTAGTCACTTATGGGAGTGAGAGGTTATTCCATTACATCAGTTTGCACTGTCCGAAAATCGGAAAGTAAGTTGCACCTAGATGAAAAATTACTAGTGACTGGAGACAATGGAAGCTCTTGTCGTTGGAAAAAGGACTTCAGTGCGTTAAAAAAAGCTCTAATTATGTGAGGGAATTCATGAACATAAGATTTCGCGATGCTAGGCATTCACTTACATTTTAAGCTCACGTAGTACAGGTTTCGCATTCTCTCGGGACCTTCATTGTTTAATCTGCCACTCTTTTCGAATAACGAAACTGTCGAATGGTTGACGGGAACCTAGTATGTCAAGCAGAGTTTAATTTTCGAAAGTATGTGTTTTAAACTTGCACTAACACTTTTGCCAGTAAACAATGATCCTACTTTAGCTAGATTGTTGAATGCAGTCACAAATATGCTGTTTTTAGTCCTGCGCAGGCTCTCCAGAAAGACGTTCCTCGACACACGATGAGAGGATTGATAGTGTTGTTAATAGCACACAATTTGTGTGGAGTCTATCTTGTGTTGTGGAATTGAAAACTAAAGTACAGTTTTCTGCTCTTCGCACTGCATCGAACGTCTTGACATCTGAAAGGAAGCCAAGCTACCCCCATCATTCAGTAAACCTTTTGTCCGAAGAGCAGTTTTCCACGAACAATGTTTTCGAAATAGATTCCAACAGTTCACGAGAAGCAGGAACTCCATTTAAAAGACGGTCATAATAGAGTTTCTTGCTAATAAGTAGATTGGAACTATTTTACTTCTTTTTCTTCTATATTTCTTTTAATTTTTTCCCTTTAATATTATATTACTTATTTTTTTTTGTGCCAACTGTTTCTTTAAGGTTATTATTTTAGAAGTAGGAGACAAGATTGACGCTCTAGAATACAGGGTTGCAGTTGTAGAATATAGGGTTGCAGGTGTAGAAGACAGGGTTGCATTTGATGAAGAAAGGGTTGCAGCTGACATGATTGCAGTTGCAACTGCAGAAGACATAATTGCAGTTGCAGACGACATGATTGCAGTTGCAGCAGACAGGGTTGCAGCTGAAGCAGACATCGTTGCATTAGAAAGGTTTGCAGTTGCAGCAGAAAGGGTTGCAGTTGCAGCAGAAAGGGTTGTAGTTGCAACTGGGGTGACGATCAAAGAGTCAACAGAAGATATAACAGTAGCAGATGCAACAGCAAAATGGGCCACCACTTTACATCTTTTTTTAAATGCATTTCTTTTTTGTAGAATGCAAAAAGTTTCCCAAATGAATTCCATGTAATTGGAGGGAAACCATTTTCTGCACTTTCCAGAGAGACTCATTTTTGCTATCTTCTATAATGCTCCATATTTGTTGAAAAATTTCTCAAAAATATGACCACACAAAATCGGTTGTCCACTATTTATGCAGATGTAATCTTTTAATATTTCTTCAGTTCTCCCTACCTAAAAGTTAAAAAAAATTATAATTAAGATAAGTAAGCAAGAAAATTAACACATTGATTTGGAAAATATTCTTTAATTTTACTAACTAATAATTAATAAACTTTATTAAACAATTGCTAAAACATGTAATTATCTTAAAATAATTAACGTTCAGTCAATTTTGCCACGTGAAGCATACATTTTTCTATTTCCTTCAATACAAAAATTGTGAATACTCAGTGTTGAAAACTATTCACAATTAATTAAAATGAGAAAACTAATTTCAAATATGAAAAGTATAAAAATAATTAAAGTTATTAAACATTAGATTTAAAATTAAATAAAAGGTTGTCTCTCAAACGGTTTTTATCAAAATAACTCTTATGAAAAAGAATAAACTTTAAAAAAGTAAAAAACTACGAAGAAAAAAAACATTATTTCTTATGAAATAGGGATTAAAGTAAAAAATAATTTGAAAGGAAATTTCAAAATGACACGCAAGTTAAAAAATAAGAACTTCAAATAGAAATTGAATAAAAAAAAAATTTAAGTTAAAATAAAAATTATTTTTTTGCCGAAGTGAAAAAAATAACTTAATTGATGTATGACTCACACTAAAATGAATTCATAAAATAAAAATATTTAGTGACATAGGAATTAAAAAAATGAAACACGATGAAACACAGAAATGAATACTGAAAGAATTGAAGACAATCAATGTTTTCAATGAAGGGAGGACAACTCTTAAAATACGTAATACATTTTAATAATAATGTCACGTATGGTCTACCATACACACAAAAATGGGAATATTTAGACACTAAAAAGAAATTTAAAATTATTTTAAAATTCTTGGTGTAAAACGACTTTTATTAAGCTTTTCAATGTTTGATTCGTAAATATAGATTCCATTTAATAACAACGGGATTGAAGTAATGCAGAATTTTAAACGATTTAAATTATTATAATAAAAATTTTAAAAAATTAAAACAATTATTGTAAAAATTCATTATTCATGGAATTTTTTCATAAGACAATAGTCTCCTTAAAAAATCTTATTTATGGACACAACTAAAAAATTTTCTAATCAAAAATCTCATAGTTTAATTGCATTTTTTTATTTTACGATTCGGAGCAGATTTTCCTGAAATGAGTAGTAGTTTGGAAAAAATAGATGATTTACATTCTCCAAGGAGTCCTGCTTTCAATTAATAAAAAAAATTTGAGACTGAAATTTAATGAAATTAAGTGTGGAGGGTGGGTAACATATGTAAAAATATATATATATATATTACAAAGATTTTCTAAAACAAAAAAAAATTAATATAATTTCATTCGTCAGACAATTATTTGATTTTTGCAAGAATTTCCAAATCAATCGGAAACAAAGACAGAAAAGGCGCTAAAACACTAATCGTAAATATTATGTCGACTACTGACGCAAAAAAAAAAAGATTTTTAACCAAAATTTTGAATGTTACAGAAAAGATTAAAATATTTAATAAAATAATAAAAAATATTTTGGACTTTCCTCTTAATAATAACATAAACATTTTAACGACAAAACTTTGTTTTTATTAAGTTTGGGTCCTTTTATTAGCATGTTATGCTGTTTTTTCAGCGACAAGTGGAGGTACCTAAATGGCTATGACGTGAATAAAAAATGAGTGGATTGTTTTTATTAGTCGACTTACGGCGACGTTTAATTTTAAACCGGTATCAAGAGAATATCAAGGAAAGATAAGGTTTTAGTTGATTCATTTTTATATTTAAATTCAACTGTAAGTTCAAGGAGAGCATGCTAAGAAAGTTGATTCAAAGTGTCGTGTGAGACGACTTTTCTCTCCAGAATTTCTCCTACATATCTATGTCTCCCATTTATCCATGCTTAGAATATTGATGTCACATATGGTTTGGTGCTCCTGCTATTTATCTAGAGCTCCTTGATAAAATCCAAAGAAGAAACAGCAATTTTATTGATCTGGCATCTCAGCTTCAGTCACGTTGCCACCGCCGTAAGGTTGCCCTTTTCTAAAAATGTTTTCATCGTAATTGTTCGGATGACCGCTTCGCTATAGTATTTTGACTTTTGAATTTAAGCGCAGTACTCGACTGGCGACGATGTCTCATCAATTTACAGCTGAGTTGGTTAGATGTAACCGTAAGTTCTATGCTAACAGTTTCTTCTTTTGCCGTATTCTCGCTTTTGGAACTTCCTTTCGGATCCATGTTTTCCAGACAACTTTAATATTCAAAAATTTAAGTGAAATGTCAATCACTATTTACTGTCCCCCTGATTAAACTTTTTGTTCCGTAAAGTTTCTATTTCTAATTCTTCTACACCCAGTAACCCCTTATGTCTTAGTGGCCTTACTGCTTTGCTTGGGGTGGGGGGCGCAATTAAATAAAATAGACTTTGTTTATTTACAATATCTTGTAATTTGTGTAGTATTGTGTGGATTATTAGTCAAGTGCCATATGAATATTAAAACTATTTCATATGTTGAAGTAAATTTTCAAATGAGATCTATTCTAAAACTTATAAAAGTACACTACTGAGAGAAGAACTCATGACAGACCATTTTTTGTTTTGTTAAAAACATTTTTGGCAACAAATGTTTATGACTGTTGATTAGTAAAGATAGGTATATATATATATATATATATATATATATATATATATATATATGTGTGTGTGTGTGTGTGTGTGTGTGTGTGTGTGTGTGTGCGTGCGTATATATATATAATATATATTATAAGTTGTTACATACGAACAAATAAGTAATCACTGCAAAGATGCATATTTGTTTCGAAGGTGGTGAACAAAGATCGTTATAAACGATTTTATTTTAAAATGCTACTTATGAAACATCACTTTTTTTTACATTTTTAAAAATTCAGAAAGACAAAAGAATTTCCATAAAAAAAGAAAGAAATATATTAAAATTTTCATAAAAGGAAAAGAAAAAATAATAATATATGCAGCTTAGAGCAGAAAAAAGAAGAGGATAATAAATCAATAAAAGGAAAAAGAAAAAAAGAAAGGGAAATAGAAAGAGTTAAGAAAAGAAAAGCTTAAAAAAGAAAAGGAAGAAAAAAGAAAAGAAGAGAAAAACGAAGAGGAGTAATATTTCAAAATTAACTAACACAAAGAAAATGAAAAGAAAAAAGAAAAGAAGAAAGAAAGAAAATAGAAGTTGTTGATAACAATTCAGCCAATAAAAAATGGTTAACATTGAGATAGAAATCATACAAAATGATTCAAATTTTACCGGATATTATTGTAACAGAGTAAAAAATATTTTAGATACAATCTATCAGTTAAGTTTGTTTGGTGTTTTGAAAGAAGCCAACATATTATTTAACAAAATTAAACATATTATGTAAATAAAAGGCACTTTAAGAAGTAAAAAGATTTGGCATACCAAATAATAAATTAACTATACAAAACATTACACTAAAAATTAAAAATAAATAAAATATAAATTTTAGAATATTTATATGAATTTTTGTGAATTTAAAACCATTACCAAACCTTATAACTCGTAATATAAGTATAAACCTATCTACGACAAACATTATTAGCAGTAATATACAAGTATGAACCTATTTACGCCCTTAATTTAAGATAAATCAGTAAGAATAACATTAAAATGTTTATATGAAGGCAATATAACAGAGAAGTGATTATCAAGTTTAGCAAGATTGTAAGGTTAAATCCTTAATGCGTCTTCAATTCATACTAGTTTCAAATCTTTGATTTAACAATTGACCGCTATTCAAAAGTTTAATTATACTCAAATCTCCTGTAGATATAGAAAACAAGGTTCATATAAAGATCTACAAGTTCTGACATGTTTGAGGATCTTCCACTTAACTTTAGGTGTCTTGTTTTCTTCTTTCAATTTCCAAAAATACTTAGAAAGTGAAGTCATATTGCGTTTGTTAGCATTAATAAAAGAAGATGGATGGTTCCAGAACCGTTTTTTAAAAGCATTCTTAGTGCTACCAATATAGAACCTAATATTTCTGGAATTTTCAATTGATGAAATAGAACACATATATACAATGGATTTCGTTAAACATTTGACGTTTAACGGAATGCATTATATATATGTGTTCTATTTCATCAATTGAAAACGTGCTAAACGTTTAATGGAATCCATTGTATATATGTATATGAATAACAAGAGACTCCAAGATGTTCAAATTGGAGTCTGGTTTGTGCCCTGTGCTCTGAGAATAACTCAGGAGAATAGTCCATCCTGCAAGCAACAGAATTTAATAAATGCTCGCCGATAGCGGAGTCATCAGCCTGTGAACACCAGGATGCTACAGGCTCATGTCTACGTACTTGGCCCGGAACATGCTGGGCGAGCCTAACCTCTAACCGCTGGATAGTGTTGTCCACATAGTCGATCTCACATCGGCATTTATACTGATACACAGCTAAACTCTGCTGATGGGCAGGCAAGATATCCTTACGGCACGAGGGGAAAGCCCTTCTGATTGAAAAAATATTTCGGACCAGTACGGCATTAAAACACCGTTTGATGGAAGCGAATATTTTAACGGCGTATATTTGACTCACGGAACCAATCCACGGTAGTCCAACATATACAGGACATTTAGGGGGACCATATACCTTAACTCCATTGAACTTGACAATTTTACGTTCAATGGTAGCTGTGATAACGCATTCAAGGTAATGATTCGCCAAAGGCAGCTGTTTAACTTTCCTAAGCTCAGCGTCAAGCCTACACTCAGAACACAGCATCAAAGCATGGTGAGTAAGGGTATTGATAAGATTGATTTTCCTGGTTTGGGGAGCAAATGAATCCTAAGTGAGGTATAACCCAGAAAAAAGTGGATTTCCGATAAACACTAGTGAGAAAACCCGAAGGTGTCCTTTCTACCAACACATCCGGGAAAGGTAACTGATTGTTCTCTTCTACCTCCATAGTATATTTCAAAGAGAGGTGGACATTATTAAGATATGAAAAGAATTCTTCCGCTTTACTACGTAACGTAAACGTATCATCGATTTAGCGGAAGTAACAGTAAGTCTTAGCAATCCTATCAAATCTTTGTTTTTCATGAAAGCCCACAAAAATGTTAGCCATCAGAGGTCCCAATGGACTACCCATCGCCATTCCATCTATCTGTCGGTATATACAATTGTTAAAGCTGAAAGAGACAAACTTAGTAAGCATCGACATCAACTCAACTAAGACAGCCCCAGCTTCTTAGTTTTCTTAGTTTTACATACCGACGACATTATTTTTTTCTGAAGATGTCTCGGCCGAAAGGTACCTTAAATTTGAATCGCTGTGATACTTTTGTATCCATTTTTATTAAAATATCATTTTATCTTAATGTGGCAATAATAATCTGTATATATATATATATATATATATATATGCTTGTGTGGGGGGGTGTATTTTATCACTTATATATGTGTATTTTGTTACGAACTAATTGCCGCAACAGAAAATTTAAAAAAGTAAAGATAAAAAAGCGACTTGTTGTCAAAGGATATGACCAAGATTTACTTCTCTGTAGTGGGCGGATTCTCTTACAAGGTTAAATACACGGATGAGGCGAAACAACCAACAGTAATGAACACAAAACGCCAATATATAATTTAATAAGATTTAATTATAACGAGACAATACATGAAAACATTAATACAAAGTAGCGTGTTTGCTATATATTTCTGTGTGGAAAGATGTATGCGTTTTATAACTGATATGAATAGTTAAAGCTCACTTAGCTTTAGTCATTCGCCTGAAATAAAATAGGTTTTTCTTTTTTTCTCTCTCTTTTCTTTTGTTTTATATTTCTCTTTTGTTCTTTTTACTTTCAGTTTATTTCGTTTCGCCCGTACAGCGATATCTTTTGATATATTATTCTTTCTTTACTGATATGAGTTTTGATCCCAAGAGTTTGTCGTTTATTCTCTTCTTCACATATTCGGCAGTGTAGAATTCATCGTTCTAGTAGGAAGATTCGGCGCTGTATAAGTCATAGCCTGCGTCGTCCAATTGAGTGGGTCACACATGCCTGTCTTAGGTGATTATTACCCTTAGTAATTCAACCGTGCATTTGATATATGCAGCATAGTATGTTGATTTGAGTTGAATTGGAACGTAGTAAAAATTTGTTTTTGTGTCTGCATTTTGAGAAGAATTCCGATCCTTTATTTAGTAGTTTGTTTTGGTCTGGCAAGGTAATAAAACCTATTTTTTCCTCCAAACAAAATTTGCAGGTTTTGGATTGATTGTTGCAGACTGATTTTCTTTTCCTTATTTTCCATATTTTTGATGTGATTTGCGTTTTGTTTTTAATTTCTTAGATATACTTAGAAATCATTGTGTTGTTCGTGGTATTTACTATTTGTCAAAGATGTTTTGTGTGCATAGTTTGTTTGTTTCAGAACTCATCTCAAAAGCTGGACGAAAAAATAGCTTTAATTACCTTCCCAAGCCCCACCCAATACTAAATAAACGATCATAACTAATCTAAAAAAAACTGTTTTACTACGTTACTAAAACATCAAAAACTGAAAAGAATAAATAAAAATATATAAAATAAAAATAAACAAAAAACAAGTAAAATAAATTAATCCAAATAAATAAATAAACAAACCACTAAAACTCACTTATTTTTATATCTATATCTATATATATATATATATTTTTATATCCAAGTTAGATTATCTACCAACTCCAGCAATAATGACATATTTGATAATAACTAAATTAAATATAGAACTAAGAACTAAGCAATCATAAAGAAAATATAGAGTTCGCTGTTAACTTCATATATATATATATATATATATATGTGTGTGTGTGTGTGTGTGTGTACTAAATATGTAGTAGGAACAATTCCAAGCCAAAAACGGATATTTTTTAAATGCCCAATACACCGTATATTATAGCGTGTAGAGCAGGTTAATACCATAAAAAAGAATAAGATGTTAACCTCATTCACTAATCGGGTTTCAAGCGTAAGGTATCATCACGTGTTGAGACAAATCACATTATCCGCAACTTGTATTTAACTAGAAGGGGAGAAGTATGGCAAAAATAGAGTAAGAAAAAAAAAACACTTTCCTCTTTCCTTCTCGCCCCCTCCCTTCTCATTTTTCTCTTACTTTTTCTTCTTTCTACTCCCCATTCCTAATCTTCATCCGGATTCGTAAAAGCCTAAAATATATTTATTAATATTCCTACATTTAGACATTATCTCAGATCTTTGATTTAATAATTTTTACGATCTGGATAAGTAACAATGACTAACTTGTCTTCCTGGCACAATTTACAACTATTGCCGCTATTTCTGCCAAACTTGATATTTCTTAATATGCTCTACTTTATGGTTGGGATTCTATTATTTTTCCCCTCAATTCCCATACGTGGTTGGCTAGTTTAGTGCAATACCTGTGGGTCTATAGTCTAAATGAATTCTCTCTCTCTCTCTCTCTCTCTATATATATATATATATATATATATATATATATATATATATATATATATATATCTGTTTTATTACATCGAGAACGGTTTTATTAATAACAGCACTATATGTGCGATATATATATATATATATATATATATATATATATATATATATATATTACATCGAGAACGGTTTTATTAATACCAGCACTATATGTGCGATATATATATATATATATCGCACATATATATATAAACCGTTTATAAATATATATATAGAGAGAGAAAGAGAGAGAAAAGAGAGAGAGAGAGACTTCATTTTAGACTATAGACCCACAGGTATTGCACTAAACTCGCCAATATATATATATATCGCACATATAGTGCTGGTATTAATAAAACCGTTCTCGATGTAATAAAACATATATATATATATATATATATATATATATATATATTAATATATACTTAATAGATCTGTTTTATTACATATATATATATATATATATATATATATATATATATATATATATATATATATACATATAGTGCTGGTATTAATAAAACCGTTCTCGATGTAATAAAACAGATCTATTAAGTATATATTAATAAATATACAGATTATCCCTCACCGATAGCACGATTCGGAGTAACATACACAACGCAATCTTCAGTTGCTGAGTATAGACTGGCTGTTACGTAATTTAAATTTTAATAATAAATATCTGGTTATCGCAACATTGGCACAATTATATATTATACTGGGATTACAGTTTTTGATTTTAAAAATATATATGGCATTTAAAACAGCATTTATATATATATATATATATATATAGGTAAAAAAATTATTTTAGAGATGTGAATATTAATTTGTTATATTACGCCTAAAGGGGGATTACCAAAACATACCCTAACTTACATTAAAAATTAATATGGATCAATGTATTTGAGTAGGTATTTATTTTTATGCATACATGTAACCATCAATTCAATTCTCTTGTTTAATAAGCTAGGGTTATTATAGGGTTTAAGATAATTAATTTTTCAACAAGACATAAATTACCTCTATTTCCTTTCTCATTATAAGATTTAACTCTTGCTACAATATCCTACGTGATAATAGGTGTAATACCACCATACTTTAATTGCCAGAAATATTTAGAGAGAGCAATGCTGTTTTTACATTTCATATTGCCTAAATCATTCGATGATGGTAGAAACGAAATCTCCAAGAATTTTCAGTGGAACCAAAATAAAATCTGACATCGTTACTGAAATGTATGCTAGCTCGGTATATAATATTATCAGTCAGACATTGACCGTTTAATCGGCAGATCATTTTTTTTCGGCAGTTGCATTTATTTAAAAAAATTAACATTGTCTTTGTTGGAAATATGTTTATTTAATATAATGTTGTTATGTTGGGATATAAATTTATCGATGTTATCTATGCACCTATTGCTGATTGTAACATTATTTTTGTTTAAAATCTTTTTAATGTTGGTGAATGATTAAAGTGCTTATGAGTTAAATTTAGGAAAAATCTTCCGATATTCGTTTGATCATTACGATTAAAAAGTGAATTAAACCATATAAGGTTAGGCCTATGGTGTTTCTGTTTATTTTTACTTTTTTTGTTTTTCCTAAATACTCTAAATTTACTTTATGATTGCTTAGTTCTTAGTTTTATATTTAATTTGATTATTATCAAATATGTCTTTATTGCTGGAGTTGGTAGATAATCTAACTTGGATTGATTTATGTAAATTATCTAGAATTTTGTTGACGTGGTTTGATTCTTTACTAACGTATCTATGGTTACTATGGTTATATAGATCTTTGGTATATGGTTTGTAATAACCACATGTGTCCAAGGTCAAATCGAAAAAGTTGTTCACTTTAGCATTCGTGGTAGTGGAAATATTTAGTTCGTGATCTTTATCAGTTCTTTCTCAATCGGTCTATATTTCTTGGACTTGTTTTACAGAGGAGAATTACATCGTCATCTTTATAGCCCATAATGTCGAAAATATTCCAACTATTCCACATGCCTCTGCTAAATCATATCCTCCCATAGAAATATTAAAGTCTGGGTTACTTCTTTTGGTCCATAGATAACCATTATGGAATATTATACGTTTTTGTGCCTGCTTTAGGATTTTTATTTCACGATCGCTAATAGGACAGTAATTTTTTACTAAATTTATAGCAGACATTCGGAGATTCTCAGTGATGGACAGGTAAAAGTCACAAATATCGAATTGGATGAATGTACATTCATTCTTCCTTTTTATATAAGGAAGTCATTCCGTGGCTTCTGCTGTTTTATGCCACTGGTTAATTCCTAGAACATCATTTGCGTATTTGCATGCTTTTTCAAGGATGTTTTCACTGATTTTACCGACGTTATTTTTTAGTTGGATTGGTACTGTGTTTTGTTTAGGAAATTTGCTTTGTGGTCTTTAATTGTGATGAATTCTTGTTGCTTATGGAATTTGTAAATCCTATCATCAGTTTTTAGTTCAGTGGCTATTTTCTTGGCTTCACTATTGATGTTATTTTCCCAGTTGGTCGGTGCCTTTTTATAAAACATTAACTTCTTTTTTAAATAGCTTTATGGCATATATCCGCATCGATTTTGTATTGGTTACCCGCCTTAACTTCTTTAATAATTATTTTTACCTTTTTATGTAAATATACAAGTGGATGCAGGTAATGTGTACATCTATATCCACGTGCGTGTATATTCTCGTAAAGAGGTGCGTGTATAAATGTGAGGGTGAATGTTTAAAAGTGTGTATAGCATTCACGTTTTATGCCAAAAAGCGTGGAAACTAAATTAAAAAAAAAAGATTTATGTCAAAACAAATCACTCAAAGCCTGAGTAATTAAAATTTTCTTGTGCTGTTTATCAATTCCCATGAGTCTTTGCAACTTCCGCTTCGGTAACACGGTCGACTTCTACGAGACAATAGTACAATTGGTTCACTGTTCCATCTTTTGATACCCATCGAGGATCTAATGTCAACCAGTGAATCCCAGAAGGAAACAACCGAGAAAAAGAATTCTATGTTTTATATTTTTAAGGGTTTAGTGAATAAGCTACATTAGCATTGGGGACAAACCAGAAATTGATAGATTAGGAGATTTGTTGGTCAATATTTGATATTCCCTATTAGTCATGCTTTATATTGTGAGACAGTAAACCATTGTGTAATTAGTGTGCATGATTGTAAAACATTTGTACTGTAATCTATTGTGCAATATGGAAGTTCATAATGACAACTACTCTATATACGATGCTATACAATGTTAACAAGTAATTTGCAAGAGGTTATAGAGTGAAAGAATTATACTAACTTTTTATTACATCGTACAGACGACTTTTTACAGAAACTAACGAGAAAAAATTGTTGGAATGACATTTTTCATGTTTTTTTTTCTTTTTTTGCTCCTTGCAACTCTTCTTCTTCTTCTTCTTCTTCTTCTTCTTCTTCTTCTTCTTCTTCTTCTTTTACAATTGCACCATCATTGGTTACTAAGCTTAATTTGCATAATTCAGTGGAAAGCCCTATTTTTGCTAACGTTATTCTTATCGTTCATTTTATTTCGTTGAAATGCAGAGAGTTTATTTGTAGAACAAAGAACGGAATTTATTTATCCGTCGAGAATATCATTCTATCTCAAAATGCCCCAAAATATTTACACCCCTATTAGCTTAACATGATACAGTGGTTGCCCAGCTAAAACGTCTGACATTAAAGGGCTAAAATTATGGTCAATCCCTGACGCAGCCCAGTGGAGACTGTCGGGGGAGCTGAAGAATTTATGTTTTTACTTCCTGTCACACTATAAAAATTACTTGTATTATATCTCGTCTTTGTGGAAGAACGGGTAAATAACTAAACCTGCATAAGATTACACTTTGGTCACTAAAGAAAAAAATCCTCCCTATGTTATCTTCTTTATCTGAAATAAAAAATACAATTTCAGTCGAATTTTGGAACAGAAAATAATCCAGTTTTAACAGTGACAAGATTAGTAGGAATTGTTAATACCAGAAAGCTTATCTGTTGGGTCAGAACAAAAGTTCATAGAGTATTTAATTGAATTGCAAAGACAATATTTAAGTATTTGTACACAGATTTATTTAACTACATAACTACCATTGTGTTGTAATACCATTCGCCATCTTTGAAGCAGCCCCATGATGCCATCCTCCTAGAACTTAGCATCTTTCTGGGCGATGAACAGGCCTATGGGTTTATTTTACAGGCTTCCAGATGATTGAAATTATTTCCGTTAAGAGAATTTTGTAGGGAATTTTGTAGGTCAAGTGATTACGGTTAGTGTAAGTAGGACATCCCAGTCAAGCTGTACCAAATTCTGTCAGGTCTGCAATGACACGATGGAAGACAGCACTCTTCTGACTGGGCAATTCTAGACGCTTTTCATCAATGCCTTTAATAGGTTCAACTGGTAACAGTACTTTTTAACTCAACATTTGATTTTACATAAGAAGCTCGTAATACACAATGCCCTTCAC
Source organism: Acanthosepion pharaonis (assembly GCA_903632075.3). Classification (NCBI taxonomy): domain Eukaryota; kingdom Metazoa; phylum Mollusca; class Cephalopoda; order Sepiida; family Sepiidae; genus Acanthosepion; species Acanthosepion pharaonis. The sequence goes on from CAHIKZ030003812.1 coordinate 1,950,637, forward strand.
TCCCACCGGATACACATCATCACGGCTTTTTGAGTGGTTAACAGTGGCTCATTTCATTTTCTCCAGGACCATCTCCGCTCTACATTGCTGTAAACAATTCATTTTTCATAGCCTATGATCACTCTACTAAAAAATAGGTGGCTTTGTTGCGTTTTATCAGAGAATCACACTAGAAATGCAATTCATTAATTTTTTCATTAAGTTGTGATGCAACCAAGCATTGTAGTAATCCATGTATCTAAGTGTTTTCGTCTTATAACGCTCAATATGTGGAGTATTTCTGCGATATGTCGTGTAATTTGGATTATTTTAGTCAGCGTTTCGTTTTGTACATCATCAACGATTGCAGGCCTACCGGAACGTTCTCAGTCTTCCAGATCAAAATTTCCACTTCTAAACCTTGCGAATCACTCACTAACAGCCCTTCCAGTTATGGCACCATCTCAATAAATAGCACATAACCTTTTACTGTTCATACATAGTTTTTGGCTTTTCGGAAATAAATGCGCTTCAAATGACGAAAAAGCATTTCCTCTTCCTCTAGTTTCACTTTTAGCGTAGAAATATTACAAATGCTCACTCCACACACGAATTGAATAAAAATACACATTGAATTGTCACCTTAATGTTAGTCATGTGTGAAACGAAAACACTGTTCAAACACCACATATTGAAAAACGCTACAAACTTTCGTTCCAAGCCAATAGTTCTAAGAACTTGAAAAGAATACTAATGGAGATATGCTAACGTTTTCAAGATGTAATTTTATTCAAGTTATTGAATAAAAGCACATTTTATTTTAACCTTTCAACATTTTAACTATAACTTTTAACATTTTAACTATTCAAGTTTGCAAGTCAAACAAAGAAATATGCCAATAAATGATTAACAATCACTGGGCGGGCGAATAAGTGACAGAGTCTTCCTCATTTGACTGGGCAGAAAGTTTTTCTCTCTTACGATCAATCAGTAAAATAGAAAAGCGAACTGTAATTCGATATTTGTAAAACAAACGAAAGGCCGTATTTTTGCATCAAATCTAAAGGTCGAGCTAACAATGGGTTGTAAAGTCAGCACTATGCATAATGCACCAATGAAGAAACCAACTAAAGAAATATACTAAATATAACTTACGCATCTCATAGCATCATGATAAGAACGTATAGATATTTATTAAATTTGACTTAGTCTGGTACAAGGCGTGTTTACTTATAGTTACCAGAGTCTGTCCCGATACCACAATAATGGGGACCCGGTGATGTATATTTATTAAACCTAACTTAATCAGGCCTTAGAAGTTCATATTTACTAAACTTAGCTTAATCTGACTACCAGGATATAATATTGATCAAACTCATGATGGCCTGCTATATGAGTTTGTTGACCATTGCTATAAAGCAAGTTCATTAATGATAAGAGATTTTACATTTAAAATGATTACCTATTTATTAGCATTTGGAATCAAAGAATGTTATTCTGTGAATGTTATCTATATATAAAATTATGTAACTTCCGCTTGTCCGTCCGTTACATCATCTAAAATAGTCATACATCAACCGATTGAAACCAAATTTTGGGGAGAATTGCAAACAGGTAAGGGGGTACAAAATACCGTATATTTTAATACGGTGAGTAGGTGACCGTACAATAAATTTTCATTAATTTTTTTTGGAAAAATTAAAATTTTTATTATTTAGCATATAAAATATTCCCACTGTTTTAAAAACAATTTAATTATTAAAATAACAAATACTTATTTAATAAAAATGCAATATTTTTTTTGCATAGTTTTTATATACACAAGAAACCTGTTTCCAGTTCGCCCTGCGTTTGGAAGAACTATAAACAAATCACAAGGCCAAAACGCTTCAAAAAGTTGGAATTTGACTCCAGAAAGAAATATTTACACATGGCCAGTTATATGTTGCATGCTCAAGAGTAAAAAATCCTAAGAATTTATTGTTCGTTGTTAAAAAGGGAAAAACAAATTACCATGAAGTCCTACCGAATTAAATTAAATTAAATTAAATTAAGCCACGAAGTAGGGTTTTTGTCAAAGTATTTTTCAAAAGAAAACAGCTTATTCAAATTTCATCGATTGGTTTGCAAAATTGAACGAAATGTAAAGTTTGTAAATCTCGATAAAAATGTTAGCGATAACAACATTACTAAATACTGTGAGGATTTCAAAAACATTTCTAACTGAGAAAATTGAAAGTAACACCGAAAAGTTTCAACCCAGGAGTAAAACGAGTGAATCTTACATTTTTGCTTTGTAACGGGCTAAAAAAAAAAAAAAAAAAAAAGGAATGTAAAAAAAATCCTTTATCTTGAAGATGCCCTTGACCGTTGATTTCGCGTATCACCAGTTGTTTCAGCGGTTCATATCAGTGTCCATTGTGTAGATGGTCTCGTGATGGAACGACAATTCTTAAGGTACTCTGATTATTTTTTGCATCTTTCTACCCCACTGGGCTTCATAGACTCTCCTAGGAGACGCGTTGTCATCTGGATCTATGATCTAGTTTTATCTCAGCAGCTACCTTACACAGGAATTCTTTATAATTTTGGTCTTGGGAGTGTTAATGAAGTCCCAATTTCGTTTCTTGTTGACTCCACTGCTACCCGGCTTCATCTGAATCATGTTGCCCTTATCTATGATCTTCTCAATATTGTAGAGAATGCACAACGACACACTAACTCTGCTGGAAATGCTTTCAGGATCAATTTGTGCACTTAGCAAGTCAGACACTCTTGACCGTTTGTTCTTTCCGAAAGTTATTCCCGAAAAATAGGGGTGCATTTATAGTTGATAGTATACTTTATGTTTTGCATTTTACATTTGGTTTTACAACATTTGGTTGAGTAGTTAATTGGAAATTCTAATTTAAGCTTTATTGCTTATTTTGCTTCCCTACTCGGGAAATCTTAGAATCGATTTTTTATGTTAAAGTAGAACAATCCCAGATGTTGTCATTCTAGAATTATGGTCATTGCGAAGCGATAGGGTATACGATTGTTTTTTTTATGGAAACCGTAACTGTCTAGATGTTTTTCAGTAGCAAAAATGACAAGAAATCAGATATCAAATTCGATTAATTTTATTCTGATGAGAAAACCAAGCTGCGCAGCGGAGAATACAGGCTTCAATTTCCAAGCGAAACACAGAGACACGAAATATGAGAAATGTGGTTAGGTTAACATTGACAGTTCTACTGATTCGAAAACACGAACTTATTAAATAAAGAATCCACAGAAATTTTGCACTTCAGCTAATAAAGAAGCTTGTTTTTTGTAATAACAGGTTAATAATCTTTGAATGGAAACTGGTTATTGCAAAAACCAAATGAAATAAAACATTTGACCTAGAAGAAAACAAAAACAATAATGTCCACCATGTTGAAAAAGCAATCATTAAATTATTTGGAAATATTGTTTCAGCATCGCCAGACAATGAGCTGTAACAGCAAAAGCGGTGGGAGTGGGGTGAATTTAAGAATTTAATGACGTCACGATTTGATTTGAGTTTAGGGACGGATGAATTATTTTCTTTCATACCTTTAGAAAGAAACAATAATAGTGATGGCGGTGAATATTATATTGAAGCTACTGCTGAAACAACTATTTCTTGTTATTTGGCATCAACGTCCAAGCCTAAGACAAGAAATGGCTGTCAGAAGGATTCAGAAGGTAGAATAAAGAATCATAATTGAATTAAATTCTTTTCTGATTTTGACGAAAAGCTACCCTCTAAAAGCAATAATTTATTTCTTAATTTTATGTAATCTTCAGGTAATTAGTCTCACTTCAGCTCCTGAAGATAGCGTTTTGCATTTAACTCTGAGTCGTTCTACCATTGAGGAAAAAAATTATATTTATTATAATTCATTATATTTATATTTATCAATATATACTTAATTACTATTATATTACATCAAGCACTATTTTATTAACACCAGCACCTTACGTGTGTTATCTCATATATATATATATATATATGTGTGTGTGTGTGTGTGTGTGTGTGTGTAAAATTGGACACTGAGTCAACACCAATCGATGGCACCAATGGTCTGAGGATTGCGTTCAAGCATAAAATGACTATTAATACTTGGCGTTGACCTCCGTGTCCAATTTTACAAAAGATTTTACGCGTGTGTGCGCACGCATATATATATATATATATATATAATGAACATTAAGGAATTGTATTCCTGATCAATCAAAATTCATTTTAATAATATGTGGAAATATCCACTCTTTGCCTGAAGAAGATCGCGAGACCCGAAACACGTTGCAAAATTATGGAAAATAAAGCATAATATATATATTTTTTTTTTAAATCCACATTACAGCCAAAAACGTTTGCGGTTTCTCTCTTCTTTTTAATATATATATATATATATATATATATATATATATATATATATATAAAGAAAGAACAGTAAGATATATAATCCAGTGTTCTTAGAAAAAATATTAAAAAATATAATGTTAATATCTTGAATAAACACTTATACCAAAACCAAAAAAAATTAGATAATGGAAAAATAAAAGTAAAAACTGATGAGGATAAACAAAAATTATGTAACTGTAGAAACCCTCATAATTGCCCTCTACAAAATAAATGTCGCACAGAATCATTGGTATACCAATGCAATATCTCTTCGATTGAAAATCCTGAAAACATAAAAAATATATATAGGTTGCACTAGCCATGAGTTCAAAAAAAGATTTAACCAACATCAAATTTCATTTAGGATAAATAAATATAAAAATCAAACATCTCTCTCGAAGTACTTCTGGCACCTAAAAGAATCAAATAAAACACCTACAGTAAAATGGAAGTTAATAAGAAAAGCTAGAATATGTAGGTCATTAAATGACCCATGTCCTTTGTACATACATATATTACTAAGTTTATAAAAAATAAAAATTACTGAATCAGAGAAATGAAATAGCTATTTTATGTCGTCATTGTCAAAGATTTTCCTTAAATAATATTTAAAAATAAAATTAAAAAGTGCGGCCTGGTAATATCCATACTTATACTTAATGTGAAAAAATAATTTTATATACTGTAAGTAATTCTATTACATTTACTTGTTTTAAAAATGAAAAAAAATATAGTCTATTAAAATTAACAGTGAAAATTTTTTAAAGTTGTATTTAAAATTGTAGTTAAAACGAATTCTAACCTAAACATCTTTTAAAATTGTAGTTAAATAAAACGTATTCTAACCTAAACACCTCTCTCAAAGTACTACAAGCACTTAATTGAATCCAATAAAACACCTACAGTAAAATGAAATTAATATGAATTGCTAGAAGATGTAAGTCATTGAATGACCCATGTCCTTTGTACTTACACGAGAAACTATATATTAATGGGTTTATAAAAAATAACAAAATCAGAGAAATGAATTAGCTATTTTTGCTGTCATTATCATAAATTTTACTTAAATAATATTTAAATATAAATTTTTAAAAAAAATTGTGACCTGGTAATATACATACTTATACTTGATGTGAAAATAATTTTACATACTGTAAGTAATTCTAATACATTTACTTGTTTTGAAAAGAAATATAGTATATTAAAAATTAAAGTGAAAATATTTTAAAATCGTAGTTAAATAAAACGTATTCTAACCTAAACAACCCCCAAAAATCTTTAAGTATACAAATAGAAAAAATGCCGTAAGCAATAATTTTTTTTTTAAATCCAGACGACATGCATTTAACGGATGTCAGAATTCATTGAAAAATACATCCCCACCCCTACCAAAACGTAACTAATAACTGATACAACAAAATACAGCGATAATGAACACGCAACTACCCCTTGTCTGGATGAATGGATTTCTCTGTATCCTTGGAAACGTGAATTATGAATTTTTGCAGTGCATTTAAAACCCAATAATTTTAAAAATAATTTAGTATAAAATTCGCTTGAGGATGAAATGGAACTAATGTTTTTAATTTAATTACAAAATTAAATTCGAAGCTTTTAGCTTCCATTTTGAAACATGGTTAGAACTGTGTAGCGAAAAAACATATTTTAAATCAGTTAATTTTTATATATATATATATATATATATATATATATATATATATATATATATATATATTTCGTTAAGGAGGCATGACACGATACTGCGATTAAGCTTTTTATATAAAAATATAATAGCCTCATCCACACGTAAAAAAGATTAAAAATAATGGTAGCACTAATAATCAAAAAGGAAAATCCAACACTCAATAACATTAACACGCCCACGATGTGCGGATCCGTGTTTGGAAAATAAAACATTCCTATAACTTTAGTAACATACATAAAAAAAAAACTACATATTCAGTTAAAAAAAAATAAAAATTGTCCTCGATAATGGCTAAAAGAATAACTGAAAGCGCTCGGATATACAGAACATTTGGACAGTTTTTACGCATTTAGTGTCCAGAAATGGAAACATTTGTACGAGCACAAGAAAAATTAAATAAAAAGCTTAATTGCAATATCTTGTCAGTCTTTAATAAAACACACACACACACACACATATATATATATATATATATAGATAGATAGATAGATAGATAGATAGATAGATTAGCACTTTTCACAGAGTGCATAGATACTATACAGTAGGGTAGATCGATTTTTGACTTTTTTTAAAATGTCAAAAAGAATAATGTACCGAAAGTTGTGTATAGACCAGTTAAGTACTGATACAAAAAATTAGATTTGTCACTTCAACGGTTTTTGAACATTTGGCATCAAAGATTGTAGAGAAAAATGCACTGAAAAATCCACGATTTTGCAAGATTTAGACTAAATATTGTTAAAAAAAAAACAAACAATTTCACTATTTAAATCAGGGAATGTTGTTATTTTGTTTTATCTAAATTAAATAAAATGTAGAAATTATAAGTAAACTTCAAATTGAAAATTTGCCCCCACCCTATTATGACTGACGATTTTGAAATGCTGTTTTTTGCCTCATGAATTAAGCAGTATTAGTTGAATACATTAAAAAAATTGCTTTTTTCTATTTTGAATGAAAATACAACAAACAAACAAACAAATATGAAAAAATAAAGAATAGTTTAATAGGGCTTAATATACAGAGTCAAATAGTTCCATATAAGAACCCTCAGATGAAATTGAAGGTCTCAATTTCTGACACGAAGCTTTTGATATTATGTGCTGTTGCCTTGCTTCAAAGCCATACACAGATTGGGAAACTTCTGTTGTTAACTTGACTGCCCGTTACATGCCTTGAGAATGTGAGTGCAAATCTGGTAAGTCAAGTTTCGTACCATTCAATAATTATTCCCGAAGTTCATTTTCAGAAAATTTTCTGTGAGTGGTGGTTCACAAACTCCACTTAATGACAGATCTTTTAACTGTCTCCAGTGCATGGCTTTAAATTTGATAGTTGTGATTCTTTTTAATTTTTTCTTGGTTTGCTCCCCACTCTTGAAAGAATATAAAAATTAATTTGATTTATTTTTTTAAAAATGCACTCTGTACTGCTTTAGTATTTATGGTGTGACGGTTACACACCTGGCCCAGTGTCGGATCCTTTGGTTACGGCGCCAACGGTGACGTCGCTCCTCCTGGTCGCTCCTCCTGGGTCCAAGCGTGCCGCTCCAACCCTTTGGTCAGATGATCACCAGCCTCGCCTTTCCCGACTCGCTTCCAATACCTGGTCACTAAAGCAACTATACCGATCTCCGGTCTGTCTACCCACGCTGTGTTTAGATCTTAGACAGACGGGACCAGCAGGGATCGGGGCCGATACAAGTTGAGTCCGACGGGGTGGCAAAACACAAATAAAATAAAAAACTCACGACACCAAACAAAATTGCTGATAAAAAAGGGTAACAACCTTTTATATCTTAAAGTCCGTTACATAAAAACAAAATTGTTCTCATTTCCCGACCCGCTCTGTGGACTATGGCACCAAGCTTCTATCACACAATAGAAAATGTCGAATTACCTACTTTCTAGAATCATGTATGTATGTCGGGTGTGGTTCAGTTCGACACTGGGGCTAATTTCTATCGATCATTCGCAGTTGATTCTTCTCTCCGACTTGAGTTGTATTTCTTCTTCTTCGTCTGCTTGGGCTGGTAGTTTTCCTGTTTCAACTTGGTGGAAGATTTCTTGTTTCAACTTAGCCGCAACTCTCTGTCGTCTGAGGTGGTCTTTTCTCACTGCCGTCCGGAGCTGAACTTTAACTTCTCATCGACTTTCGGCTTGTCTGCAGCTCCAATTCTTCTCAGGCTTTCAGGCAATCTTCTTCTTCATCTACTTGGGCTGGAAGTTCTTCTTGTCTGAGGGTTCTTTTCTCGCTGCCGTCCGGGGATGAACTTTAACCTCTCATCGACTTTCGGCTTGTCTGCATCTCCAATTCTTCTCAGGCTTTCAGGCAATCTTCTTCTTCGTCTACTTGGGCTGGAAGTTCTCCTGTCTTCGACTTGGGCTGGAAGGATTTCTTGTCTGAGGATTCTTCTGCCCGCAAAGGGGCGAGTGAATCGGGCCTGATGGCCGCGTTCAGGCTCTATCCCTGCCCGCGGTCCAACTCTCAACTGCAACTCCAACTCAACTGATTTCTGTCGACTGGGGTCCTGCTTATATTGACGCCGCAACAAACTGGGGGTGGGTCTGTCGGCGTCAGGGTTTTCTCGATAATTCCAAAAGCTGCATTAATTCTGTCTTCTCCATTATCGCTATTGTTTTCACCCCTACTTCCTCATAGTACCTTTGGTGGGGCGGCGCATCCATCTCTCTTAGTCTCTCGTATGTCAGGTGACCGCTTTAACCAATGGTTCCTGATCGGGCATTTCTTTCCCTTCTCTTCCGCAGGTCACGTGATCATATTCGACCAATTGTTATTGATCGAACATTTCTTTCCCTTTTCTTCCGCAGGTCACGTGATCGTATTCGACCAATTGTTATTGATCGAACATCCTCTCCCCTCTGTTTGCGGGCGTGGTTACATCGTTCTTGTTTAAAAAAACAAAATCCAATTTGCCCCTTTTGCACGTACGCAAAATGACCATCTTTGGCTTTCTCTCACCTGGACTTTGTCAAACAGCCCGCTGCTAATTAGTCTTGACTTTAGAAAGGATCTTTTCCGCCTTCTTGGCGCCCTCTGTGAGCCAAAAGCAATTGTCCCTCTTTTTTACCTCTTTGTTTTACCTGATAGTCGAAAATCTTAATTATCTACATTGAAATGTCTCTACTTTATTAACGTGGGTGTCCAATTCTTAACAGGTCTGTATATCGTTCCACCGGTCACTCCCCTCAACCCAAAGACACTTTTCTCTGATTAAAATTGTTTCATTGTTCCCAAAATTTCTCTTTATCCAAATTGATAAGGTGTCTTTCCATGCAAAAGTAGGCTAGGTGCTCTGACCGACATTCTTACCAAAATGACTTTCGAAAATCGGCCAAGACGCTGACCTAAATCTCTTTCTGACTCCTATCTCCACCCCTCAATTGGGTCATGCGTCATACATTTCTCTTTCTTTCTTTTTCTTCCCTTCCTTCCTTTTTCCTTTCTTTCCTTCTTCTTTCCTTAGGATCGTCTAGTACACTCTTAGTGAATTATTTTTCAACTCAGTTATTTTCCGTTTAAAAAAAAAAAAATTAACAACCTGTTTAGTAACCGAGTAAGAAAAAATTAAATCATATTTCTATGAATATTTCTAATAATGCAAGGTGCCACAATCCTCCCTAACCGATTTGTCATTTACCCGTAAATGACACCTAAACCCAATTACATCATTTAACATGCACCATGCATTCGTCTCATGCACTTCTATTCTACTTTCTAACATGCAAGGGTAATGTTCTTTCCATTTCTTTTTGTTCTACATGCAATGAAATGTTCTTTTCATTTTCTTTTGTTCTACATGCAATGAAATGTTCTTTTCATTTTCTTTTTGTTCTACAGGCAATGTAATGTTCCTTTCATTTTTTCTTCTGTTCTACGTGCAATGAAATGTTCTTTTCATTTTCTTCTGTTCTACATGCAATGAAATGTTCTTTTCATTTTCTTTTGTTCTACATGCAATGTAATGTTCTTTTCATTTTCTTCTGTTCTACATGCAATGAAATGTTCTTTTCATTTTCTTCTGTTCTACATGCAATGAAATGTTCTTTTCATTTTCTTCTGTTCTACATGCAATGAAATGTTCTTTTCATTTTCTTCTGTTCTACATGCAATGAAATGTTCTTTTCATTTTCTTCTGTTCTACATGCAATGAAATGTGTGCGTGTGTCTGTAGGTGCAGATGTGTTCATTAGGGTTTGTTCTTCTTGGTCAATGTTTTTCCTCTCTGCTGTGGGAGGTTTTTCCGCCGCACGTGGTGGTCTCACGCCAGCCTCCTCCATTGGTCTTCCAGCAATTTCTTCGCCAGTCCTGTCTGAGTGAGGAACACCGCTCGGCATCTCCCTCTCGAGTTGTTGCATGCTCACTAGACTGTCGTTCGCTAATCTTCTCTTACTCTTAATCTTCCATATTATTACACCCCCGAGGGCTATAACTAGGAATGTACCCATTACTATCGACCAACTTATCGCGATCTGCTCATCGTCTTCCCAAGCTACACCTTCGTCTCCCAACGCACTTAACTTATCCCTTAAGTGATCCATATCGATCTTTTCTATTGGCTTCATTAATACTGGCATCTTATTTAAGGTAACATTAGAGAATCTCTTTACTATCGGCTCCCATAATTCTGTACAATTGACTAAGCCTCTACCAATCATCTCTATGAGTGAATCTTTTCTTCATACCTTTCTTCCATCTGGTAATAGGGGGCAAGGAGATGGACACCCCAACCGCCGAACATCCATGGGTAGCGACACCAGGGATAACGGTGGCCTTATTCTTAATGTCCTTGTGGACTCTCCCCCACATACCCTAGACAGGCTGATATGTTTCTGGGTGGCTACTGCCCACACCCCGTCTGAAACACTGATAGCTTGTGGTAATGCCGAGTTTGTTAATACCTCCACTTGGCAGATTCTTTTGATTCCTTCTCCCCTCCCTTCAAACAATTCTAGTATGCACAGTTTGCGGTTACCAGTTTTATAGATAGGGCTCAACGAGGTACAGGTCCCTGGGGTATCATCTCTACACCATCTAGCTTCTTCAGCTGATAGTAACATGAATTTCGTTCTCCCCGAATTTAATGCTATGTAGTCTGCTTCCACCTTGTACCTTGCTATCATTCCCAAACCTTGATCTCTTCTGGGGTAGGGGATGGGTAAGTTTATAACCTGGTATATCTCGAATATACTCTCGCTATCTAGTAACGGGACAGATATCACTACCAATAATCGTCTATTTTCTAACAAGGTCACACATCCAAGGGCATTATAGTACTTCCACAATTCTTTAGTGGGGTCCACTGGTAACCTTAGATGGCGGGGCAATTCGGTCTGTATGCCAAGTAGTGCTTCCTTTAGGTGACCCGGATTTACTATACTTGGGGAGAGGTGTCCTAATGACAGCATGTCTAATTGTGCTCTCACGTGTTCCAGCAAGGTCGTCAACGACTGACTAGTTTGTCGTACTTTATTCGTAATCGTCATTAGCTGGAAATATTTTTGCATGAATCCGCTTATTTCCTGTAATTCAACCATTACAGTTTCTGTATTATTAATTACCTCTTGTCTCAATTTCGCCAGGTTGTCTATTAACCAATTGATTCTGGCTCTATTTTTGGATACTTCTAACCTTGTCACATTTAATATCGTCACACTCTCTCTTGCCACCTGGGCAAGCGTCCTCTGGTTTACTTCTACTTGTCCCAGTTTCCTTCTTATGAATTTAACGTCATCTTCAGTTACTGTTCCAAACAAGACACTCAATGCCTTTCCCACGATCGGGAGTACGGATCTTCGTTCCCGCGTCTGCAGTAACTCTATTCCCTGCAGGTAGTTTTGCATGTCTTTCCATTGAGCCTCTATCATAGTGGCTTCTGATTCTAGGGAGTGCAATAAACTAAGATACCCTTTGTGCTTGGGATAATCTTGTCCTACTTTCAATCGGGCTGCATCCAGCTGCGTCAGCTCGTTTCCTAACTTATCTAATAGCGACTCATACGGGTTCAAATCTATTACGAATGTGACCAACCACTTAGACCTGGTTATTATTACTTGGCTCGTTTTTTAAAAATGGTGTTTCGGCTGCGTTTCCCGGCTTCCGCCATCGTCACCACCAGCGTGGCTATCACCATCATCGTCATCACCAACCCTTTCATCTTGATCATTCCTGAAAGGTAACAAATTCTCTTGTTGTTATTCTTCACAATCACTTAGTCTCGCTCGACTCATCACTCAATCATTTCATAACTTTTTTCTTAGTTCGGCTCTTCCTCCCTAACTAACCTCTAGCAGACAGAATGGTCCGGTCAGGTGTGCGTGGCGCCCACTCTAAAGGTCGTACTTCATGACACCACTGGTGGCCAATCAATAATGCCAATGATCTTCCGTTCCTCGTGAGGTGCAGCCCGCATCTCCATCCCCTCCACTCACATCTACCATAGTCAGCCAATAGGATCTTGGATGAGCCAGTGTCGTTATCTGTTGACACTAAATGCTCCTATTCTGCACAGCCCTTTTGTTCTACTGAGATTTGGGGTTCTTCTCCCTCCCTGATCTCATCTTCTGAGGTGATTCCTGTTCAACCTCTAACCTTCTTTCTGTGTTTAACTCCCGTCCAGGAGGTTTTTTGTCCTCTTCTCCATCCCCTGATTCTTCTTTCTGTTTAGAGTCTTCGCCTTGAATGTCTTCGATACATCTCGACTCTATGTGTAAACTTCTCCTGTTCTTTATCCTTTCCTTAAGCTGGGAAAGGGGTATTTGATCCTCCTCCTCCCACTCGCTGGACCCTTCGTCCTGTTCAGGGTGCCTCTTTTTAGAGCCTTCGACTGCTTGATTGGACCTCTTCGTCTTTTTCTTCCTTTTCTTCGGACATGGGGATGTGATGGCGGTCTCACGGGGTCTTCTCTGCACTGATTCAGTCGACGACTGAACATCGCTAATCCCCGCTGAGGGTTCCAACTCCGTCACTCGGACTGCTTCGTTTATCTGGTCAAGTCGACCTATCTCCTCATCTTCTTCGGAGTCTTCCTCCGTCTCCATTTCTTCCGGTTCAACCAGAGTTACCTTCCTTTTCCTTGTCTTCTTAGGCCTCGGCTCGCTCATTTCAGGTTAGCTATTTCAGCCTTCTTCAGATCATTGGCATGAACTCTCCTCGCTCGTCCTGCCACTTGATCCCATATTACATATGATACTGGGCCCGTCTGCTCTACTATCCGGTAGTACGGTTCCCATCTCTGGTCCAGTTTTCCTTCTCTCTGGTGGATTTTATAGTAGACAGGGTCTCCAACCTTCAATTCCACCACCTTTCTTTCAGCATTCACCCTCTCATTTCTTTTCTTCTGGGCCCTCTTTATTCTTCTTCTGGCCTGTACGAATATCTTATGTTGCTGTTCCAGCAATAGTTGATGATGATCTTCTCCCATATACCTTCTTCGGGGCTTCAGTAGGTTATCTACAGGCAGGACCACGTCTCTGCCAAACAACAAAAAAAATAAGGAGAAAATCTGGAGGTTTCGTTTATCGTAAACCTCACGGCCGCCAGAGCCTGCGTCAAATACAAGTCCCAATTTCCAATGTTTTCTCTGACCAACTTGGCCAATACATCTCCCAAGGTTCTATGAAACCTTTCCACTTTAGCATTTCCCTGGGGGTGATATGGGGATGTTTTTATGTGCTCTACATTCAAACCTGTCAAAACCTCTCTCATGATGCTGTTCACATTCTCCGTGCCATTATCTGTTACCAATTGCACAGGGGCACCATACCTAGGGAAGATTTCGCTTATTATCAACCCGGCCACAGTTCTGGCCTTCTTGTCTGGTACTGCAAATGCTTCAGGCCAATTTGTTAGCCAATCGACAAAACTCACTATATAGTTGTTTCCTTGTGCAGTTTCCCCATATGGTCCTGATACATCCATACTCACTTTCTCGAAGGGAAGTTTGGTACGTCTGTTTCCTCCAAGGGTGCCATTTCCTGCCTTCTGCTCTGCGACTGGCACACTACACAACTCGAACATAGTTAGTGACTTCTCCGTACAGTTTGGGCCAATAGTACTTTCTTCCTATGAGATCACATGTCCTATCAATTCCCATGTGACCCAACCTTTCGTGGCACTGTTCCAATATCTCTGGTCTTAAACTTTTGGGCACATACAACTTGGGTTTGACTTCTGCATCCCTTCCTGAGAGATAATACAGCCTTTCCTCTATTATGGCATACTTGGTGGTCTCTCCTGACTTCACCTTCTCTCTCAGAGCAGCTATTTCACTGTCTGATTGCTCCTTCTCAATTCCTTCTGTCCAGTAAGGATCGGTTATTATCTGGGCGTCCCCTTCTTCGTCCGATTCTAATATAGGGCGATCTTTTTAGCTTATTAGAGTTAATTACTCCTATTCTATAGGCTTTATCATCTACTCCCTGTTCTACCCTTACAGATCTTTCTTCCAGTTGTTTCTGGTATTCTTGAGAGTAAATCTGCGCACGTGTTTTCCTTTCCTGCCAAATACTCTATCTTACAGTGGTAGCCACTTAACTTAAGTGCCCACTGTTGAATTTTTCTTATTATTTGTCCTCCGCCTGCAATAGGTACTGCAGAGGCTTGTGGTCTGTCTTTATGGTGAAGACCGCACCATTTAAATAGTAGTCCAGTTTTTTGGAGAGCATACATGATAGCATATGCTTCCCTCTCTATTACTGGCCACCTCTGTTGTGTCTCTGAGAGCTTATGGGAGAGGAAGTATATCGGTACTTCCTCTGGTATGCCCGGCACTGGTCCTTCCCTATCAGGACACGGCTGGGTAAGTACTGCTCCCACACACTGCTCACTGGCATCCGTGTATAATATCATGGGCTTGCTGAGGTCTGGATACGTCAGCAGTGGAACGGTTGTCAACTGTTCCTTTAGCGAATCAAATGCTCGTTGACAGTCCTCTGTCCACTTGAACCTAGCGTATTTCTTCGTCAGAGCCACTAGCGGTATGGCAATTCTTGAAAATGCCGGGACGAAGCGCCGGTAGTAGCCTATAGCTCCTATAAAACCTCTTACCTGCCTCACTGTCTTAGGCTCTGGCATTTCCCTTATGACCTTTACCTTATCCATGTCGGGTTTAATACCGTCTCCGTTTATGACGAAGCCTAAATACCTAGTTTCTTCCCTCAGAAACTGACACTTTGACAATTTCAATTTTAATCCGTGTTTCCTCAACCTTCCCAACACCTGTCTTAAATGAAAAAGTGTTGTTCCACTGTCTCCGAAAATATCAAGATATCGTCCAAATACGCCATGGCAAAGCTCTCGTATCCTCCTAACACTATTGACATTAGCTGTTGGAAGACTCCCGGGGCATTAGCTAAACCGAATGGCATCACTCTGAACTGAAACAGTCCCAGGTGACACGCGAATGCGGCCTTCTCCTTGTCAGCCTCATCCAGGGCTACCTGCCAATACCCGGACCTCAAGTCCAACGTAGAGAAGTACTTTGCCTTCCCTAATAATGCCAAAATGTCGTCTATCAATGGCAATGGCACCGCCAACGGCTTCGATATAGAATTCAGCTTTCTAAAATCTACACAGAAACGGTGGCCGCCATCTTTCTTACCTACTATTACTATTGGGAAGCTCCAAGGAGAGATCGATCTTTCGATCATCCCAGCTTCCAACATTTCCTCTACTGCCTCTTCTACAAGGGTCTTTTTTATGTATAGGTGTTCGGTAGGGTTTTAATTTCACAGGGGGTGGTCTCCGGTGTCGATTTTCATTTTTCGACTGTGTGGGTCTGACCTAGCTCCTTGTCTGACTGGGCCACCACATCTCGATTGTTCCTTAACAGACCCCCTACTCTGGTTCTAAATTGATCCGGTGCTAATATGTCCTCATCTAAGATTCCTTCTGTTTGCTCTACTAGCTTCCTTCGTTCCTCCTCGAATCTCACCCGATTCAGAGTTCGTAGGGGAAGCGCTCTCCCTATCTTCTCCCCTCTCCTAACCTTGATAGTCTTTTGGGCCTGGTTCACCATCATAATGGGCACCAACTCGGCTGCCTCCACTACCGTTTCGCATAGGGTTACCTCGTTATCTTCTAGGCCCTTTCCTTCTACAGGGACCAACTGCAGAGGTCCTCTCCGTACCTTTTTTTCTGACATTAGCCTACCCTTTCCCGACACTGCGGTCCTAGGAGGTAACTTTACATCTTCCTCCACCACTATGGTTATCTCTTCCTCTGGTGGGCATCCCAATGGCGTTCTCTCGCCGTTCACCACCAACACAGTAGGATTAAACTCTATCTGGGCCCTCTGGCTCCGGAGCCAATCTTTCCCAAGATTGCCTCCGTACACAGGTCGGGGGTTACGTAAAAATTTTGGGTGCTTTTCACTTTCCCAATCCTTACCGGGAGCCTCACCATCCCTTTTATCTCCAGGGGGGCTCCATCTGCTTGCGTGACCTCTATGTCCGCTTCCCGTAACCTTCTCTTCCGTTTCACCCGCCTGTATGTTTCCTCTCTCATCAATGACACAGATGCTCCTGTGTCCACCAAAGCCCTCATCTCTCTACCACCTATCTCTGCTCTACAGGATAGTTCTCTCTCTTGCGTTAGCGAAGAGAACACCTGAGCTTTCTTCTTCCTGGGTCCCCACCTTTGGGTTAACCCAGCCATAGGCGCCGGTAGTAATAAATCACCTTCATTTTTCTCATGAGGTGGAGTTCTGCGCCCCTGCACCTGGGCGACCCCGGCGGACCTCTCCCGGTCTCCCATGGCCGTTTCTAAGAATACAGTTTCTTTTCAGGTGTCCTGGCCTCCTGCAAAACCAGCACCTTCTTGCTGGACAGCTTGCCGCAAAGTGGCCCGCCCGACCACATGTCCAACATTTTGCTCTTTCCCTTTTTAACTGGGTTGGCCTTGTGTCTATCCTCTCGGGGGACCTGTCCTCTATTCAAGCGGTTCGCCCACCCACTGGTCCAAGCTTTTATTTCTCTTCTTTTTAACTGGGCCACCCTCCCTCTTAATTCTGGGGTGGCCCTGGCTTTTTCTTGGGCTCGGCCTTCTTTGTTAATATTGGTGGGGCACCTTCCTCAGCCCGCACCACTTAGCCAGGTGCCCTTTCTTACCACACCTGGTGCACCTGTCACGATCGAAGTCTGGGGCAACCCCACTTCGTCGGACATTCCGCCGCCCTGTGGTCCTCGTACCCACAGGTCCAGCAGACCAGCCCGTATCGACCCGGCGTGGGCTTATAAAAGCCATGCCTGGTCGACCATGCCCTTCTATTGGGGTCCTCCTCCCATATACCTTCTTCTTCACCCCCCACTGCTCTATCCGACTCATAATCTGACATGTCTACAGAGAAAGACAGTCTATATAGCAACAATCGAGGTTGGGAAACAAAACAAGGTGTCCTACCTTACAGACGATTCTGTTCCTTCTTTTCCTTTGGTCCCGGGTCGTTCTGATTTCTGCTTGAACTTTCAGCAACGGCGGTCGATCGTGGTCTTCTCAGGGTTGAAATCCCTCGGTCACCACGGCACCATACGTGACGTGGTTGTCTCAGGGTTGATCCTGGTCACGGCACCACTTGTGACGGTTACACACCTGGCCCAGTGTCGGATCCTTTGGTTACGGCGCCAACGGTGACGTCGCTCCTCCTGGTCGCTCCTCCTGGGTCCAAGCGTGCCGCTCCAACCCTTTGGTCAGATGATCACCAGCCTCGCCTTTCCCGACTCGCTTCCAATACCTGGTCACTAAAGCAACTATACCGATCTCCGGTCTGTCTACCCACGCTGTGTTTAGATCTTAGACAGACGGGACCAGCAGGGATCGGGGCCGATACAAGTTGAGTCCGACGGGGTGGCAAAACACAAATAAAATAAAAACTCACGACACCAAACAAAATTGCTGATAAAAAGGGTAACAACCTTTTATATCTTAAAGTCCGTTACATAAAAACAAAATTGTTCTCATTTCCCGACCCGCTCTGTGGACTATGGCACCAAGCTTCTATCACACAATAGAAAAATGTCGAATTACCTACTTTCTAGAATCATGTATGTATGTCGGAGTGTGGTTCAGTTCGACACTGGGGCTAATTTCTATCGATCATTCGCAGTTGATTCTTCTCTCCGACTTGAGTTGTATTTCTTCTTCTTCGTCTGCTTGGGCTGGTAGTTTTCCTGTTTCAACTTGGTGGAAGATTTCTTGTTTCAACTTAGCCGCAACTCTCTGTCGTCTGAGGTGGTCTTTTCTCACTGCCGTCCGGAGCTGAACTTTAACTTCTCATCGACTTTCGGCTTGTCTGCAGCTCCAATTCTTCTCAGGCTTTCAGGCAATCTTCTTCTTCATCTACTTGGGCTGGAAGTTCTTCTTGTCTGAGGGTTCTTTTCTCGCTGCCGTCCGGGGATGAACTTTAACCTCTCATCGACTTTCGGCTTGTCTGCATCTCCAATTCTTCTCAGGCTTTCAGGCAATCTTCTTCTTCGTCTACTTGGGCTGGAAGTTCTCCTGTCTTCGACTTGGGCTGGAAGGATTTCTTGTCTGAGGATTCTTCTGCCCGCAAAGGGGCGAGTGAATCGGGCCTGATGGCCGCGTTCAGGCTCTATCCCTGCCCGCGGTCCAACTCTCAACTGCAACTCCAACTCAACTGATTTCTGTCGACTGGGGTCCTGCTTATATTGACGCCGCAACAAACTGGGGTGGGTCTGTCGGCGTCAGGGTTTTCTCGATAATTCCAAAAGCTGCATTAATTCTGTCTTCTCCATTATCGCTATTGTTTTCACCCCTACTTCCTCATAGTACCTTTGGTGGGGCGGCGCACATCCATCTCTTAGTCTCTCGTATGTCAGGTGACCGCTTTAACCAATGGTTCCTGATCGGGCATTTCTTTCCTTCTCTTCCGCAGGTCACGTGATCGTATTCGACCAATTGTTATTGATCGAACATTTCTTTTCCTTTTCTTCCGCAGGTCACGTGATCGTATTCGACCAATTGTTATTGATCGAACATCCTCTCCCCTCTGTTTGCGGGCGTGGTTACATCGTTCTTGTTTAAAAAACAAAATCCAATTTTGCCCTTTTTTTGCACGTACGCAAAATGACCATCTTTGGCTTTCTCTCACCTGGACTTTGTCAAACAGCCCGCTGCTAATTAGTCTTGACTTTAGAAAGGATCTTTTCCGCCTTCTTGGCGCCCTCTGTGAGCCAAAAGCAATTGTCCCTCTTTTTACCTCTTTGTTTTACCTGATAGTCGAAAATCTTAATTATCTACATTGAAATGTCTCTACTTTATTAACGTGGGTGTCCAATTCTTAACAGGTCTGTATATCGTTCCACCGGTCCTCCCCTCAACCCAAAGACTTTTTTTCTCTGATTAAAATTGTTTCATTGTTCCCAAAATTTCTCTTTATCCAAATTGATAAGGTGTCTTTCCATGCAAAAGTAGGCTAGGTGCTCTGACCGACATTCTTACCAAAATGACTTTCGAAAATCGGCCAAGACGCTGACCTAAATCTCTTTCTGACTCCTATCTCCACCCTCAATTGGGTCATGCGTCATACATTTCTCTTTCTTTTCTTTTCTTCCTTCCTTTTTTTTTCCTTTCTTTCCTTCTTCTTTCCTTAGGATCGTCTAGTACACTCTTAGTGAATTATTTTCAACTCAGTTATTTTCCGTTTAAAAAAAAAAAAAAAATTAACAACCTGTTTAGTAACCGAGTAAGAAAAAATTAAATCATATTTCTATGAATATTTCTAATAATGCAAGGTGCCACAATGGGGAAATGAGATAAAATCCTTAAAATGATTCCATAAATCGGTATAACTAATTTAGTCAATTTTATATGAATAAATATTTACTAACCTAATGGCCAAATTCTTTTTATAGCTTTTCCCTCACTTCCAATTCATCAGATTTGACCATTGAATATAAGATATTTTCAGGCAGTAAGGCGAAAGCATTGTATTGTATATTTTTCAATGTGATCTGTTGGATTTCATATGGTTGCTTCCTAATCCTTTGGATCATATTGAAAATATACATTTGCTGATTGTGGAACTTGTTATTTCTTTTATTTTCGAACCGGCAAATGGCATACACATTCACAATAAAATTTATTAAACTGTGGAGTTTGGTTGAAATATTTCGTGGGTATGCACTATGAGTCCATAAGCACATCAGACTGATGCCTAAAGTTAACCACCTTGCCTGGTTTAATGGACCAATTTCCCATGATGCAAATCTAGAATCCACCTTACCTCTAGAAATACCCACTGTATATTCATAAAGGAGTCTTTGGTCACAACTAAGGGTATCTGCATTTTCAATTTTAAAAATAGAATCCAGAGGACTGCCAACGGCTGAAAATGATATTTGGGGTAGATTTTGGTAATCATTTGCACGTAATCTTCCAAGTGGACCATTGAATGTGGCAGGGCTTTTTTGTGGTACCATCTACATGTTTAAAAAGAGCTCTAAACAGAAGTTTATTTTGGTGCAAGGAGCAACCAATAGTATGAAGATTTCTAGAGGTGCATCAAATCCACCTTCACAGCCTGAATTGGCATTAGTGTTTGTCAACAAGGATAGCCTTGATAGTGCTCACACTGTTGAATTCATGCAAAACATCAGCCACTTGCTCGGCAAGAACCACAACAATTGCACCAATATTAGTAATCTTTGTGACAGTCAAGTGGCGTTCTGGTCTCTTGGTCTTTTTTTCAGTCTTCTCTCTATTTTCTTCCACTATTTCCTTGTACATTCGTGTGTCTTTGTCAGTTCTCCCATCAACTCCAATACAAAAATTTACCACCTTTTCATCATGCTGTTGATGGGCATTTGTTTTCACTTTAACCTTTGCTCTATCAATTTTACATTTATCTATATAAATATCTTTTTATATTAATTTTGCGGATAATAAAGCCCATAGCCCTCAAATCCAAGAGCAATGCATTTGCAAGGCTGGCTCCAAGATTGTAAGATACATCACCCATGATCAACTCGCCGCTATATAGTCTTATCAAAATTTCACGGTATGCTAGGCCTTTTGGGATGTTTTTCCAGCCATTTTATTAAAATATCTGACAAAGAAAATATATGTATTATCAGAAATTATACAAAAATATTTTTCAAAATAAATTGGAAAATAAAGTTTGAAATGCATTATTAAATTAAAAGTAATGTTTATTTACATAAAAGTAGAGTTAATTCCGGGATTAGCTTGTAAACAGGCTTTTTAATAAAACATTAATTTTCAAAATATAAACAATACTTATAAAAGTTGTATATTTTTCAATAGTTAAGTATATTTTGATGAAAAATAAAATAGATATTTGCGCTAGTTAAAAGCGTAAACAAAAATAAAACGAACATACAAAAGGAGGTAATTGCTACCGGTAAATACCGAAAAAAATATCCAGTAAAAACGACGCCGTTCATGAGTAGTTATTTGTATTTTAAACTAAATATTTTTAGTGTGTTTTATTTTTTATTTGTAGTAATTTCATTTAATTTAATAAGAGAATAGATAATAAACTGAAAAATATCCATTATTAAGCGTTATTTTCTTTTTTTTCTTTTCGTTAAGACTCGGTTTTAATTTAACATACACATGTCTCCGGTGACACCGTTATGATGATAAAAATTGCAATTTATTTTGTCTTTAAGTTCGATTGCTCAAATAAATAAGAAGTTTTGAAGAAAAATATTTTTTGTGGTAATTTTTGACGTTATTTTGCAACTTTCCTCGAGTTATTCTTTTTACAGTTCCAAAATCGACCTACCCTACTATACAGTTATATTAATTATCGTATCAGTTGGTAGTTGGAGTTAATAATATTCCAAAAGAAAACATAAAAACACAAGATTAGTTCAAGCTGTTTAATCACGTGAATTAAAATTACAATACTGGCGAATATCGTAGTTAGCGCAACAGACTTTGCGACTACTGCGCGACACCTTTATTCAACACTTTAGGGTAGCGAAGATCGATCGTCTTTCTACACAACATATACTCTTCTCTACATAGAAGTGATAAATAGTGGTATAATACTTGTAGCCCAGAGTATACAGATATTCTGGTCCTATCCAGAAATGCCTACATAAATTAACATATAAATAATTCCATCATTTTCGGTAAGTACTATGCTAGTATATATATATATATATATATATATATATATATATATATATATATATATATATATATATATATATATATATATATATATCGTATAGATCTTTCGTATCTCGTCTAAATATATATATATATAAAAGTTCTGGTAATAAAAAAAATCATAATGTTAGCGCAGTTAGCCTGTTGTTTTTGACGGCTTTCTTTAAGTATTGTATATAATTTAGCGTTTACTTCGAATTAATTTCGAGTTCATTGTTGTATTGGACACCTCAACGTGGCAAGTTTGTCCGCTAGAACAATTACGACTGAGTAGTTCGATCCTCACTGGGTGCCTCATAATTTTGGCCTTGTACCACATCTAAGCTACGCTTAGAAAATCACCGTCCGTGTGAATATGTGGTATTGTGGTATATGTTGGATTGAATTTTGATGAATGAATTCTTGCGGTAATTGATCAATTATACGAATGAATGTGTCGCGAATCAGATTAGCTAGTGACGACCAGTGTCGCGAATCAGATTAGCTAGTGACGACCAGTCGCCCTCACTCACCAGCTCTAAGGTAGGCATGCATATTACTTCTCACACACCGGCAAAGAAAGCATGTAAGATCCGGTGTTTGCACCCGTCTTTTCTTTTGATTGTGTACTGACACACATACTGAACCCGCCAATTAAATTTTCGTTTAATCCTGGTTTATAAAGGTGTCATCTCCATATCTTGGTCAGGTAGATAGATTCAATGTTATAGTTCTAAGTGCCATTTCCTCAAAATACTCCATTTTTATTCATGGCACTTTTATAAGGGGGAATACGTTATCAGCTGAAAAATCAATGTTCCTTTGATAAATATCAAGAGGCTAAATTGATCTATCGATATTTTTCATAAATCTACTCACATTGTGAACATTGACAGAAAATTCTTGCGAGTTGTAATGAAGTTAAATGGATATTCAGTTCGCATTACATTTGCTATTTGATTGAACATCGTATCACGTTTTGTATCCACTTCATTTGTCAGAGCACTGGGCTTTGGGTCGCAACTTTTATTGTTACATGTTATTGGAAGTTATATTTAAAATATAACAACTGAAATGAAACGGGTTCATTTCTTCATTGGAATACCTAGAACAGTGTTAACCAATTCAGCAGGGAAATTATTTGTTTGAATGTAACCAACATTTCACGAAATACATTAAATATATACAAACCGACTCATAAAAACACTGTCTATATTTCTGAGATAATTTGTTTTGTTTTTTTAACTGAATAAGTAGATTTTTTTAACTATATACACTATTTACATTGCTCGGACTATTGTCCTCATCTTTATTGTCATATTCACGAAGTTTCGGCCGTTGTATACTTCAGCCTTCTTCAGGTGAGTTACGTTGGAATTTCGAACCGTCTCCTTGACCCAATGGATATAAGCATTGGTTGAAGTGACTTGACCCAAAGAGTTGTAAGTTCAATTCTTGGCCACATCATCGGTGAACAAAATACTTGGAGAATTGAGTTTCTAAACGAAGATAATTGAAACTGATATATCAAGAATCATGGCACGTGGAACTCGAACAATCTACCCCGGTGAACGAAATAATGGGTTAGGTTCGAAATTCCTACGTATATCACCTGAAGAAAGCTGGAGCGTACAACGGCCGAAACGTCATGAATATGACAATAAAGATGATGATAATAGCCCGAACGATGTAAATAGTCATAAAAATACTTATTTAGTAACTTATTTTTGTGTGCATATATATGTTTGTGTAGTAAAGTGTAGTGTGGGAGTTTTCTTTAAAAAGTCACGTATGTTGATTCACTTGCTGTCATGCTGTTCCTTGGTCGAAATCCTCTAAAAAAGTTTCTATGCCCCCCCCCCCCGAAACCAATCAACAAATCTTCAAAAAGATCTGCACCAAACAGATGAGCATATATAAATTGTAGCTGTTGTACATAAAAACACGAAACCTTTTCGTTCAGACTTTACGCAAAGCGATTAAAATAATTTAATTATTTTAGTTAATAGATAACATCCCTTAAAAGCACACACGCAAAGAACGGAATCATTTGATCCTAATCAAATGGGTCCTTTCGTCTTCGCCTAAACTGAAAGGTTTCGTGTATTTCACTTATTTTAATGAACAAGAAAATCAGTGAGTTTACTTGGAAGTTAGAATCGGCGTTAGCAGACTGAAGCCAGATTTTCGAAAAAGTGGTAGTCTGCAAAAATCTTAAGAAATGTCATTTGGAACAAAATATTACCAAAGAATCTCAGAGATTATTATTGACAACACGAAGTGCTGTTTCAAATAAAAATTGCTTTCACGAATTTTCAAAAGAGATTTTCTAAATATAAATGATCATTAGATTTATTCGTGGTGCACATATTATTGCCGCCTATCACGATTGCCCAACATACATTGAAACAGGAAAAATACAAATAAACTATATCGACGACTTTAAGGTTACAAATACTTAATATTTAAGTCGTTCAAATTTGAAACAAACATCTCGTCTAGTGCTTCTGCTATGTTTCTTGATATTCTTGACAAAATCCAAAGAAGAATCTGCAATGTTATTGGTCCTGACCTGCATCTGGGTTTCAATTACTTTCTCATCACATATTTAGTAACATATTTTTGTGTGCATATATATGTTTGTGTAGTATAGCGTAGTGTGGGAATTTTCTTTAAAAAATCACGTATGTTGATTTACTTGCTGTAATGCTGTTCCGTGGTGGAAATCCTCTAAAAAAGAGATTCCTTGTACCGTTTCTATGAATATTTTCATGGTTAATGTTCTAAGGAGCTTTCCTTTTTGGTACCTCGACTTTATGAATTTAAGCGCAGTACTAAATTGGAAGTTCGGTCTCATGTTTTTTAGTTGAAATTACTAGATGTAACTATGCTAACCGTTTATTCTCTCACACTTTCCGCTTGTGGAACTCTCTTCCAGCTTCTTGCTTTCCAGTCAAGATTGATCATCAAAGAATTAAATGCAATCACAATCATCATCTTCTGTTCTTTTATTGCCCTCTCTCCTAAATAATGATTTTTCTCAGATTCTTTCTCTCCCAGTAAACCCGTGCATCTTAGTGGCTTTATCGTTTTGTCTTGGGTGAAAAAAATTTAACAAATTGGAATGCCATAGACAAACACATGTTGAATATTAATTTAAGCTTTAGAAATTTTTTAATATACCTATTTATAGAACAGTCAATCATATTTTATAGTCTGGTTAATAAATATTAGAATTTGAGTTTGGGTGTACATAACGCAGAATAGAGAGTTTGGAAACATTAATGTAATTCTATCTCGATATGATCAATTTGTTTCGGTTGGGCTGAGAGATTTCGTTTTGCTAATACGAGCGATAGGGCTCGACCGAGAAATCCTTACAAAACGTGATGCGATGTTCAAACAAATAGCAAAGGAAACGCGAACTGAATATCCATTTAACTTCAGTACCCGTGCATACCGTATTTTCTTGTGTGTAATACAACACAGTGTTTCTGAAGGTAAAAATAGGGATTAAATTATATCATTGAGTATAATAAAACCATGTCGTACAATCATTGAATATAATACAACCCTACAGTACAGCCTTTCATATGTAATTTCTTTTTTTAAACAAACATCTGATCTGATGCTTTTCTTATGTATTTAATGATTCTTGGCAAAATCCAAAGAAGAATCTGCAATCCTGACCTGATATTATTTATTAAAATCTCAATGTTGTACATATATTTTACTAAAATATTTAATTTTTCTCAGTATTAAAGAATAGAAATGAACCAGATGTTTAGCCATTGCATATCTATTCTAATTTCTATTTCAAAATTTATTTTCGAATTTTCGGGAAAAGGCGCTATTTAGACACACCCGATAATACATTTTAAAGTGTTAATTAATCTCTCGTATTTTTTCTGTTTTATATGATTTTATTATATTTCTATATATTAATAAACTATGAAAATAAAAAATATTGTCTTTCATGAAGAATGAAGACAGAAAACTTTATAAATAAAGAGAAGAAAATTGACATATAAATAATATATATATTTGCTCTTGTGTGGAAAACTGTTCTAATTTTATACATTATGCTAATTCCCAAAGAACAAATATTACCAACATATCAAATACATTTTGTAAACCATTGTTATCAACACCTGCCTACTTTGTGCTGAATATATTTGCAATCTTGCTTTTTCAAATAAGAGAGATTTTAAGCTGAATAAAAATTTCTGAAAATGTATACTGGGGTATAATACGATACCCACTTTTTGCCTTTTAATTTTTGTTCAAAATTTTTCGTATTCTGCACAAGAAAATACGATATATATCACAGGTAATCCAACATTTCAGGTTAGTCGTCTCTCATATGTCAATACGAAAGGAAATATCGATCCAAAATAAGAAATGAATGTGTTGAGCGTGCAAGCAGTTATTACTTCCCAGTTTGATTGACAGTTCCAATGTTTCGAGGATATCTTGAGTTAAGAGGCATAGATCTAGAGTGATATCAAGAGCGGAAAATTCCAAAATGCTTTATCCATAAAAACAACAGCATGAAAATACCAAGCAAGCTAACAAAGACAATCGCTTTAAAACTGTCTCGGCCTCGATAGTTTTAGACAAAGGCTGTAAGCCGCTATCTATTCCACAATTAATGAGAACCATTTGTATTTTGAGAAGTAATTGAACTTTCCACGCTTAAAAGCCGCCATCTCTTGTTCATAATGATCTAAATCTCATTCAACTGAACGGAAATTTCAAACAATATGTAAGCATTCGTTGTTTCCAAAGTAATCGGTTTAGGAATTGATTAACTTCTGTTGACTCGATGTTAGGTTGATTTTCTCGCAGGCTTCTTAGGCGTGCAAAGTAGTTCTGGAAGTATCTGCCGAAATGCTTTCTTTCCCGCTATCTTCTCAGTCAATCCTCACATCATCTTTTATGTAGAATGATCCTTCAGGGCATGCGTGATCATGGCTCTCCATAACTACATATCCTTTAGCTAAGCAATTGATGCCGTTTTACTATCCCCCAAACTCTCTCTTGTTAGGTGGGTTACTCGCTGTTTCTCTTTGCCACTCATAACATGATTATATTCTGAGTATGTCAACATCGCAAAGCATTATTTCTTCATTATATCCCAGAAATTTCAGCTATCTCTTTCTGACTCTAAGTATAAGTGTGCTTTTTGTTTCCATTGTCTCTATAACGTAGTTGCTCACATGCTCCGTCCATGGTATTCTCAGCATCCTTGTCTAGAAGCACATTTCTGTTCCTTCAAGTTTTCTCTTCATCTCTAAGGAAATTGAGCAGCATTCACTGCCATATAGGAGGTTTGGTATTACATAGCAGTTCAGACATCGTCAAGTGATTCCTATCACTGGATATTGCATTTTAAATTAATAATAACAGCATGACACTGCATATCCAGACAATACACAAAGAGAAAGGAAAGTCAGAGCATTTCCAGGATAGTTTGAGTTGCAAGGCATAGATCTAAGGTGATATCAAGAACGGAAAATTCCAAAATGCTTGATCCATAACAGCTTGAAAATACCAAGCAAACTATAAAAAAAAAATACAATCGCTTTTAGAACTGTCTCGACCCTCCGACAGTTTTAGACAAAGGCGGTTTGTAAGCCGGTACCTATTTCACAAATTAAGTTTGGTATTACCTAACAGTTCGGACATTGTCAAGTGATTCCTCTGAATGGATATTATATTTTAAATTATATTAATAATGGCACTGCATATCCGGATTCTGGGCCAATACACCAAGAGAAAAGAAAGTCCTCTGTTAACAGTTATCAGAGATCATCTTTCGTTTTTATTATTGGAATTCATTCTATTACTTTTAAAAAGATTTAAATGTCAGTCTAGATGCAACTTTTACTTCTTTTAAAGCATTCTCTTTTTAAAATGTTTATTCCTAATTAACAATTTGCATGAATCATGGCATTGTGATTGGGAGTAGGAGTCAGTAGGCATTGGGATGACATGAGATACCTCACTTCATTAACCGCAAACCGCATTTCTCATTCTTTAGCCCTATCCTGTAATCACTTAGCCAGACCTATCACTGTTAGTGTTCAAAATTGGGGCTATTTGTATGTATGTACGCTTTGCACTATTCTTTCTGTTTGAGTCGCAGCGAAATTCGAAATTATCCAGAACAAAGTCAGTTAATTCAATTTGTTGCCGAATTGTAATTTGCTTTGGAAATTTAAACAGTCGCTCTAAAATTCAAAACGGATTATTTCAAGTTTATTCAGGTTTTAATTGTTTAAAGCAACAGACGCCTTTTCGAATATGGTTGATGAGAAAGAAAAAAGGAAAGTAAAATCACGAAACGCGATTAAGCATTCTCTACTCAAGCATACGGCGCCTACCGTAGAATAATGGCTGACAAACCCTAAAGTCACGAGTTCGATCCTCGCTGGAGAAATCACTACCGTAGTGAATGGATTGATTATTCGACTGATCTCGCAGGTCAATTCGCGAGTGTAATGAGTTCGATCAACAGTGGGTGCCCTGCTACCGTGGCCTTGTGCCAGACTAATAAAAACCTCGTTCATAACTAATAGGACATTTGTCGTAAGGCGACGATTAGCATCCAATTTGATTCTCATTAGGCACTCTGTAGTCCTGTTCCAGACTAAACTAACCTTAGTTTGTAGTTTTCATTAGATCGATCTGAGGTCTGCATCTGAGTATAGGTCAAAGCCATCATGATTTGAAAAAGTGACACAGTTTATATATAATTTTCCTCCTAATTAGCATTTTACTGTACTTCGCTGAACTTAGTGTTATGGTGAAACACACCTATTCTCTAGTTAATAGACTCTCCCACCTAATATAAGTAGGAGTAGTAAGAGAAACGAGGGTCAGTCGATGTCGGACGACCGACTGTTCGGTTCACCTCTCTTCCTACGGGCGGGAGGAACCCAAAGGAGGCTACGCCGAAGGGCGGAGTCTCCTTCGGGGAGGTAAAACCGGCCCAGAACCCGTTTATACGGGTTCAAATGGGCTATTTTTTGGCCGAGCCTAATGGCTCGGAAATACCCACGTTAAAAAGGCCTTGTGCCACATGACGCCCTCGTGGGGGGACGACTAAATATAGTCGATGTCGGACGACAGTAGTCGACAGTTAGTCGAATACGAAAGTAGTGAGCGACTACAAGATTACTCTGCGTAATACCTATTATATCAAGTTCCTAACGTTTTGTATGTCGAAACTATTTAGGACCGATTTAGTACAAATACAAGACTCCACTCGAAATAACTCCACAACACTTAGTAATTATCAAAAGTATACATACATAAATACACATATATATATATATATATATATATATAAAGTGAATATTGAAGTCAACACCCAGAAGTGACAGTTTGTTTCATGCTTAAACGCAATCGTCGACGATGTATCTGAAGTTATAGAAATGTTTTATTTTCCAAACATTCCTATAATTTCAGATGCATACATAAAAAGACACATTGAGTTAAAAATAAAAAATAAAAATCGTCTTTGATAATGGCTAAAAGAATAGCCGAAAATGCTCGGATATACAGAACAATTTTTTACACACTTTGTGTCGAGAAAAGGAAACACTTGTACGACCACAAGAAAAATTAAATAAAAAGCTTAATTGCAGTATCTTGTCAATTTTTGACATGACTCAGATTATAGTATAACGTTTGCGGATGAACTTCAAATGTGCCATTTTGTTTTAATTTTGCACAAAAAGAAAGAAGATGCATAGATAAACAGGAATGATAAATATTATAACGATTATCAGCGAATTGACCAACTGAGTTCGAATTCAAGTTCAGGCTGCTCGTGTTAATGCATTCAGTTCTCACTTTAGGAAACGTATGGATTAATTTATTTCACTGTTTTATCCTATTGACTGTGATCTTTACCAATGTCTTATCACTGACATGCCACGATGGCGAATATAGAAAAGGAAATGTAGAGTAAACATATGAAGGGAATTTTCCTATACTTGCCATGCAATGACAGAAAAAAAACTACACTATTTACATTATTCGGACTATTGTCCTCATCTTTGTTGCCATATTTATCACAACGTTTCGGCCGTTGTACGCTCCGGCCTTCTTCAAGTGGTTGGAATGTCGAACTGAACCCTTTATTTCGCTCGCTGGGGTAGACTGTTCTAGTTCCACGTGCCAAACGGTGGAAACGATGCAAATAAGAACTAGACGGGATATCCCTAGACATGGGCAGTGGAACGAAAACAATGCACCCTCGTAGATCAAATAAACGGTTCAGTTTGAAATTCCCTGAAGTAGGCTGGGGGTCCCAAAGGCCGAAACGTTGTGATAGCAATAGCAAAGATGAGGACAATAGTGCACGTATAGTGTAAATGAGACAACATATATTGACTGGATTATATCTCCTGCCTCCCCTCTTTCCTCTTGCAAATATAACTAACCATTCAAGAAACTCGTGATTAAAGATAAGAACGAAATTTCCATCATGGATAATTACCGTTTATATCACATAAATGTCTAGGCAAAGTTTGACATAGAACTGGGGAAAAAAAAGAAAAAACAGAGTGTCAAAAAGACTGTTTTTCTCTTGACACTGCTATTAGGGTGTTGCGGATTTGAATCAACCCACAACAAAGAAAAAGGCGAAAAAAGTGTTTAAATATAAAAATATAATATATTTTTGTGTTATTTTACAACTAAATTTTTCTTGGCGTGTATAAGTGTTAAAGTTCTTATAGTCCTTGTTTGTTAAAATGAAAAGAAGTGTGAATTCTTCGCGTGTATGTGTGAGAAAAAATAAATAAGGGAGAAAGTGTAAGTGTTACGTAGCTTTGTGAGATAGACGGGTGAATGAATAAAGGGAATTTCTGTTGCCGTCTGTCTCTCCTTACTGGTTTGTCCGTCTAGAAACTTTGCTTAAACACCCTTGAAAGGGATCACAAAGCATGTTTTTTTTTATTATTAGTGGGAACGCGACCCGTTGGTTGAAAAAGGTTAAATATTTATTTTTAATGCATTAATTTATTAACCGGAAGAATTATTTTTTGTCAGTTAATGTTTGTCTTGGTGTTTATTTCCGTTTTCGCTTCACAGCTGTATACGTCCTCAGTAAAACTTATCATTTAAAAACGTTATTCTTATAATTTTAATAAAATACTAACATTGAAACTGAAACTAAATTTAAACAATTCTTATTAATCGTAACGACCTCAGATTACTTTTTTTTTAATTTTCCGATTCGTGTTCAGTTCGCTATTATTATAGGTTCATCGTTGCATTTCAGAATCCCAAATTGAATCGTCTTCGTAAAATCAAAAGAAATGCTTTTCAGAAATGGTTTTATTTTACCAGGAACTCATATAATTTCAGATGTTTAGCCGATATAGCGTTATCTTTCAAATGCCCGTTAAAAATACAGACATTCTATAATTATATAGATATCCACCAGTGTGCCCACGTCGCAACCGGATGTGACCCAAGATCGTGGCTTAAAGTGGATTTCACTGACATTCTGTAATTGTATATAAAGAAAACTTATTTATTTTCATAGTTATTTTATTAGTAAATAACAAATATTTAATTATAGTTTGTCTACATGTTTTATACTCTTGTAAATATAAAATTGTTTTTAGAGTAAACCATAAAAATATTTTTATAATTTTGTAAATAAATAATTTATTGTTATACTTCACAAATTAAATTCGCGTAAAATATTGTTACTGTTCTCGTATCATTCTTTTATAATCTCTTAAACGATCGAATGAATAATCTTACTTATTATAAAACGCAGATTGTGTGTGTGTGTGTGTGTGTGTGTGTGTGTGTGTGTGTGTGTGTGTGTGTGTGTGTGTGTGTGTAACGTTTATATGTTGGATCGAATTTCCTACATTTTTTAGCCGATTTCAACAAAACTTCACAGGACTACATAAAATTACCTTGTGGTGGTTCTAGCGGGGCCGAAAATGGGAAAAACACAGTTGTTTTTAAGAAAATCAATTTGAAAACACGATTAAGACACATCGTGAGAATGAAAAGGGGACAACTCACCCACGAAAATGTAAACAAAAGAGCATAGCATGATGAAAAAGACGCCGGCCTTGACGAAAACAAAATTTTATCGTCTAATGTTCATATTATTATTAAAGAGGAAAGATCAAAGTATTTTGGGGGTATTTTTTTTACATTTTTTTAATCGTTCCTAGCACGTCTGAAATTTTCGTTAAAAATATTGTTTTTTTGGTCAAAAAAAAAGGACAGATAATCATTTTCAATCATTTTTTCGATTTGATAAAAAGATTAAAATCTTACTTTGATATTCTTTTAAAATCAATTATCATTTTTTTCAAAACTGATTTTAATAAAATAGAAATTATACTGTTTATTTAAAATATTTTGAACCAAGCTTAACTTAGCTTCTGCGCCGAAAAATGTAATTTGAAAATAAAACAAAGCAGGTCATAACCTTTCGCGTCGCTTGACGATTGACGAAAGGCACATTCATGACGTTTAGATAACTTACGGGAGGAGAATTCTTTCTACGGATGGAAGGAAGTGAAATTATTTAAGTGAACAAATTATTTACCTTGTTACTTTTAAGGAAAACTTTCAGGGCTCTAATTTTTTTTTT
This sequence comes from Acanthosepion pharaonis, assembly GCA_903632075.3. Taxonomy (NCBI): domain Eukaryota; kingdom Metazoa; phylum Mollusca; class Cephalopoda; order Sepiida; family Sepiidae; genus Acanthosepion; species Acanthosepion pharaonis. The sequence goes on from CAHIKZ030003812.1 coordinate 1,983,532, forward strand.
TTTTTTACGTTTATGATGCTTTATGGAAAATATAAAGAAATTAAAAAATAAGACTGTTAATAGTGAGATTAAATTTCATGAGAAAAAGGTATCTAATTAATTTAGGTACCTTTCTTATGAAATTTTATCAGAAGTGTACATAAAATACTATAATTTTATGTACATTTATTACATTTTACTGTGTTATTTGTATTTCCATTCATTTTATTATTAATTTTGATATTTCATTTATGGAAAAATGTCATAACTGAGATTAATATAAAAATAAGATCATATAAATTAAAAGTTTAGCAGTAGTTAAATTTCATAAGATGATACTGTTACTTGTAGGTACCCTTCTCAGTTGAAATTGAAAACTCAAATTAACTTCTCCATACGTGTTTCGCAAAAAAAGTAAAGGGCTTAACAGCGGAGAACAGTGCTGAACTCAAATAATGCAACTAAATTGTATTCTGGTTGGTCTTCCGTACTTGATAATTACTGTCCGACTATAAACACAAAAAATTACATTTCTTAATTACCATGGCTAATCTGATTGGCCCAAATTATACAATTTTCAAAGCACTAGACAATGACAATCTCACACGGACATTTTGAAAGGTTGATGTTGCTTTTAACTAATGTTAAAATATTTTTTTAAAATTCAATTTAAACATTTTTAAAAATCTTTTTAAAATTAAAGAAATAAGAAATAATTGTATTAAAATTCAATTTTCATTGAAAAAAATTTTTTGCTTTCAGAAAATATTGTCCATATTCATAAAAACAAATTAAAACAAATAAAAGCATTTGAAACTAAATAATATATTTGTTTTATTGAGTTTTGTATGTTACAATTCACAGCTGATTTTCAGGTACGTTGGCCAAAAAAAAAACAAAAAAACATGATTTGCATTCTGAAGAATGCAAATCATGTTTTTAACCTTGTGCTTGTTTTTATCCTTGTGCTTTTAACTATTGTAATCACTAAAACCGATGGTCTCGAATTTCTAGAGTTTTTCATAAAATTAGTTATGGGGGTGTTAATAAATATAAAAAAATATTTCTGTCATGACTTTAATAAAAAAAAACATATTTATAATAATTTCGATCATCTGTGAATAGTTTCTGAAAGTTTCATTAACATCTGACAATTATTTTTATTTTTGCAAGATTTTCCAAATTAATGTGTGTAAATACAAAAAACGCGCTAAAAATTATCTATGTTATTTACTACCCCTTGTTGCGACAAAAAGAAACAAGGTTTTTTTAAATCAAAATTTAGAATATTCTAAAAAGATGGAAAAATTTTAAAAAGATAATTAAAAAAAATTTAGTCTATCCTCTTCATAAAAACATAAGCATTTTGACGATAAAATTTTGTTTTCATAAACTTTGGCGTCTTTTTTCATCAGACTATGCTCTATGTTTTAGCGATTCCGTGGAGTGACTTAGGTTAAAAAACCCAGGTTGTGTGTGTGTGTGTGTGTCTGTCTGTGTGTGTGTGTGTGTGTGTGTGTGTGTGTGTGTGTGTGTGTGTGTGTGTGTGTGTGTTTCTTTATATATGGGATCGGATTTCTTACATTTTTCAGCCGATAAAACAAACATCCACTTTTTTTTCGGCAGGTAGTGTTTCTTATTGTCTTGCACACTTTTTTCTTTATTTACATTCAGAATGCTTTAAAAATTCCATTTACAAGACAATTGTTTATAATAAAATTCTATTCACCAATCGATAGACTCATAACGATTGTAAACAATGTTTTTGTAAATTCAGTTTCATATGTTGTGCTTTTATGAAAATTCTAAAAATAGCTTTTTAAAACGATACAAATTACCATGGAAGGATACGGTAATGGCAGTGACAAGAGAAAAAAAAACTTTTTTTTCCTGGTCCAATGTTGACAAAATCTGAAATTTAAAATACAATCCAAAAATTTATACATAGTTCTCAAAATAAGAATGACTTCGTCAATAATCTGAAAGGGAAATCATTGTTGCTCTTTATGTCATCTCCAATATATTTTAATTCTTTTTTCTGTCAATCGCTTCGGCTGTAATTTCATTCCCTTCTTTGTAACAGAAGTTGATAAATCACCCAATTGTAGAACTTCATCTTAGAGTTTTGTTTGTTGGATCCAGATAATGTATAACAATTCTTTGAATAAATCATCAAACTTTCTGCCTTGCCACTTTCAGTAAAATTGTGACACGGAACTGATTTTTCATCAACACCTTTCAAAATCAATCGCACTGGTCTCTTTCCACCATAAGTTCAGTGGTTTTTATCCTTTGAATTGTTTCTGTAATAAACCTGCCCTTTATTTCACTCTTAATACGTTCCCTCATTTTTATTCCCTTACAGGATTTATTCACGCGGAATCAGTATAAAAGGGCCGTTTTTTTTAATGAATCATAGTTTTGTAGCAATAATTTTTATTGATAAAAACTTGTGTAACCGGTAAGTTTCAGACATAAAGGGTAAATGTTATTATTTGGAGGTCGGTGTAAATAAACTTTGAAATGTTAACAATATCAACCATACTTTTGCAGTTTAATTACCTGCAAGAATGCTTTTCAATGATATTTTTACCATTTATCTGTCTGTATGTAATATACATGCATGAATGAATTTTATAATGAGAATAAATATTTTTAAAGATTGCATGTATATTTTCACCTGTTGGTGGAATGAACACACTCTTAGAAATCTTTAACAGATTTATCCACAGCTGTGCAAATGTATCTAGACTTACTTGATTCAATAGCAAGGTGTGATATTGAATAAGTACAATCGAAAATGGACAATGGAAAATGGTGTAGATACATTGCACAGGGGAAACTGGTTATTATCAGGTAAAGACTTTTTTAAATAAAAGAATTGGTTTCAGTTTCAGACGTTGATAATGGGCGTGACAAACAATCAATAACTATACTCTGTTTGCCCTTTACATTAACTATATCGGAAATATATTCCGTAAGGAAAGCCAACTGTCTCTACTGTCTACCATATCATTGCTCTCGATACACCTGAAATAGCAATGGGAATGTTAAAATTTGGCATCAACAGGCGAAAATAGAGACACAATCTTTTAAAATATCGTCGGTAAAATTTCAAACAGTCCATATTAAAATAAAATAAATAAATAAATAGAATAAAAATGAGGGAACGCATTAAGAGTGGAATAAAGAGCAGGTTTATTACAGACCCAATCCTGCCAACAAAAATCCCAAATAATCCATATATCAGCCTTTATAGATACGTTATAACGTGTACTGCTTGCACTCCTCTTTGGGCAAAGTTTCAACCAGTATCTAAGATCATTACCCAAAAGTGTGAGTTGAGTTTTTGTTAATGCGGATATATTATACGTTTTGATGTAAATAACAAGTAGGTATACACATTTCGAAAACGAGATTTTCCCGAATTGTCAGATCTATTTTTTATTTTATTTTATTTTTTTTTTTGCAGGTTACGCCCTACAGCCTACCATTCGTAAGGGTTCACAAATCCATATCCCGATGGGAAGCTTAGCTTTTATTCTTAACTACTTTTACGCTGAAAATTTCACTGCCCAACGCAAATAGCAAACATACGACTGAAAAGGAATAATAAGCCTAAGGACGGGAAATTGGAGAGTCATGATCATCTACGTCCTGAGTAGACACGGTACATGAAGAAAAAGAACATCATAGTTTGATATGAGAGATTTTTCAGAAATCGTACAAATCTCATAAATCTTGTGTTGCAAACAAGCTCCTGGCTTGTAATAAAGTCTGAATTAGGATAGATTGTGTTCGAACACCATTAAAAGTATCTTATTTATGGCCGTACAAGGTCCTTCGGTGAGTACTCAAATATTTTCTTATGCAAACAGGCGTTGATGTATAAACTCAAGTTTCAATGAACTCGTTAAAACCGAACGTAGAGTCGCTAAGTCTAGAATGGAAAAGGTAGCTAAAGATAAAATGCACCGTGATTCATTCGAGAAACAAATGCAAAATATACACAGGAACGTCCTCCCAACAGAGCCATAAAATTATTTTCAGGCAGAACAGTGTCTTTGAGGAAATATTATGATTATTTTTATTACTAATAAACTTTACTCTTAAAGGAGAAATCTCTGTAACGGCCTAATCTTGGGATTGCCTCCTTATGAATTAAAAATAAATATAAAAGTTCCCGTTACAACTTTTGTCGCCAAAAAAAAAAGGAAAAGAAATCTATGAAAGCGACGAGTAAGATAACACTGATTTTTCGATCATCTCCAAGTATCTATCGATTCCATACACAAAGACAGAATAGGAGATAATTAGTAATTTATATCACAAATAGAAAAAAGATTAATCTCCTTTAATTTAAATTAAAAATTCCCCTCCTCAAAAAAGTGCGAACTCCTTCACACAATTTTGTAGGGGAAAAATCAATAAATAAAACGAAGTGAACCACGTAAATAATTGTTATTTGTTTTTCACGCCTTATCAAACTTTTCTAGTTTATTTAAAGCCAGAAAATATTTTTCAGTTGTAAGAATATTTTGAAAATAATAATGATTTACTGATAAAAGTCCTACTAATTAACCCATAGGTGAGGGGAGAAGAGGTGAATTCATACCTTTCACAAGGGGACTTGCGTATAATAAACCCAAGTGGAATTGGAACAAAACACCGATTTACACTTTCCAATTCTGGGCCGTTATCTATTACACCAACCGCACATCCAAACTTGCTGCATCTGGTGTTCACAAGCGGTCACCCATATAAATACTGACCAGGCTCGACGTTGCCTAACTTCAGTGATCGTACGGAAGCGCTGTTTCAACGTGATATAGCCATAAGCCATAAAAGTGGTAAGAAACAATAATAAATAGCCAGTCAGGTATTTTTCCGGATCTTTCAAGATTTCTGAAAAAGTTTTGACATTATTTTATATGTAGAGAAACGTTGATGGAGCCGCTAGTTTTAGAGTCTCTTCAAGTTTGATATCTTTGTACTTCGTTGTAATTCTTTCTAGCCATTCTACTTTTTCATTAAATATGTTTTTGTTTTTGTTTTTTTGCTCTAAATGACACCCCAAAATTTATTTATGGGACAACTTTTTACAATTATTGTTTTTTTTTTCCTAATTTCAAAGTAAAACTTTTTTCTGATCCTCCTTCAAGAATTTGTCATGTCTGAAAATCTTTAATCGCTTTTCAAATCATACGTTTTGCTTTCAGTTGAATTTTATGTTTCAAAGTCTCTTTTATTGTTGGTATTTTTAAATTGATATTACCTCATATTTCTTTTACACTTTTTTTGTCTTTCTGGCTTTCACCTTTACACCCTTTAATAAGGACGGACTTTCCCCACCATCTCTATTTTTTTTTCTATTTTTTCTTTCCACTTCAGTTGCTTATTTCTATTCATGAATCGTTTATGCATCAACGTGGGTAGGCCTATAATAGTAATAGTTGTATATATTATTTCATTCCGTTCCATAAGGTTTGAGATAAATTCTTTTCATTGTTCTTTCAAGCCCTCCGTGTCTATCTTAATTTGCCTAAAGTTATTTTTATTATTTTCTGTTTTCTACAGTGATGATTGTTCATATCAGTATTGTTTATTTTAGCGACTTCCATAAGGATATTGTTTTTCATTTCATTGATTCCGATTTTATACTTTTCTATGAAGTTCCGTTCTTCATTTGCAGTTTTTGCTCAGCTTCTTCGTTATTGTCTTCACTTTTTTTCTCTTCTTTCGTTATCGTCATATTTTCTTTTCTAAGATATTTTCAACTCTGTCGTGTTTTTCTCAGTAATTTCGCTAGCGCCAGTTCAGTCTATTCCTTTATTTTGTTGGATATCTAACAATACCTGTTCTTTGAACCTTTCTTTTTCATTATCTGTTAAACGGTTGTTTTTAATTATGCTACTTCTTACTTATTATTAGCGTAATTAAGTAATTTATCGAAATTGAAATTTTTCTTTTCAGATGTTATAAGTTTGTGATTTTACCCCATTTGTCTGCTAAAGAACTTCTACTAACAAATCACTACATAGTGTTGCCAAAGCAATATATAAGAAAAGAGAGCAAAAGTTTCATCATTTTTCTCTCTTTTTACCAACAGGTGGCTTCAGAGATAAAACTGTCTCGTTACACTCTGGAGATTTTTCAGCCCACAGCAAACCTAATGTCGCATTGGGCACAATACAAAATAGTATACAATGTCTTAAGTTTTCTTGACTTCACACATGTATATATATAATAATTCTATCAAACCAAGGGTTAAATAATTCTTCTTAAATGTAAGTCACAATCTTTCATATTAACTTTGCATGCATGTACGAAAAAGGACATACACCATTTCATTCATTCCTCTTATATTATTTACATTTAGTTTGGCTAAGGCAACATAAAATTTGTTGCTAATTGTATGTAATTATTTATATATTTCCATTCTTACTCTCGTGTTTAAAGAAACACTATTATATACAATAAGCTATCGATTAATATTTCGCTCAACAGGTTCTTTCAGTCATATCTTTTTTTACTTGTTGGATTATTAAAAACATAATAAAACGCATATTTAAAAAAAAGTTTTTGTAAACTCCTTTGTTATTCTCTGTAGTTTGTGTTTGAGCTTTTGTCCCGGTTCTGATAACTGGTCTAAGCTATCAGAGGATTCTCTTCCAGTAACTCACTTTTCAACCTCGCTCTTCACTAAGGTTGTAGTATCATTTATCCGAAATTCCCAAATCCGATAACTGACAAAATCCGAAAGGTCCCTAGGTGATGTGCAGCTGTTGTAAGTGGCCTAATCTTCTCTGAGTGGAGGTTCCCCAGCCTAGCTACGTTGGCGTCAGTTTTTTGTTAGTGATCGTCACAGCAATACTTTCATTCGTGGGTTACTTACCAGGTGTTTCGTGCTCAGTAAAGATATTATTCAAAATGTCAAAAATTCCTGCATTTATATATTTTTGTAAGTAGTGATCATTTTTTGTTGTACACATACAGAAAGTACAAAAGATTATTTTTACATGAAATCTTAATTTCACCATTTAAAAGTGCATGTGAGCATTACATATCTAGCGTCATTACCTGTATCTGTATGTACACAAAATTTATGAATTTTTATATAAAACTAATTTCAAGGTATATATTATTTATATAAAACTACTTTCAGGGTATATGTATAAGCTGTGTTGTGAAATGTAAAGGGATATTGTATTTATGTATTGGGTTCCATTCCCAAGCTGCCCCATTCTATAGATGCTATATACAAATTAAATAGCCTGTATTCCAGAATGCGAAAAGATCTGAAAACTGAAGCACTTCCAGTCACAATATTTTCGGATAAAGGATTCTTAACCTATAGTAGCAGTTTAAAACTGAAGAAGACGTGTTTGGAATTTAAATGGAGAAAATGTTAGAAGATAAATAAAAACATAATGAAGGAAATACAATAAAATCAAGAACTGTAAAAAAAGGATTATGAATAGGATTAGTGTCAATAATGATCATACAATAAAATGTTTTTTTTTAAATATTAATTACATTTTCAAAATGAATTTTACGGTTGTGACCAAATAAAAGTACATAATTTTTCTTAAATGTTTTAAAATAATTTTAAATTAATAATAAATCACACAATACAATGTTTTAATTTTTTATTAATTTTTTATTCATCCATTTTACAAATATTTTTTTCGTTGTTTTAAAATCCATCCCTCCATAATTTTTGGAGTTCAATGCCCATTAGTGCCAGCAGTATCCATGATAATTGCTCTTCAGTGAGATTATGTACAGCTGTAGAAATGTTTCGTGTTTTTTGTTTTAGACGAATAGCATCTGTATCCAACGTATAACAACAATCTTTATACAGCTTCAGGTAGCTGTGTTGTCCTTCCTCTAAACTGGCTGCTAACCACGGCCAGAGAGTCCAGTCTGCATTGCTATTTAACCCATATCTGGGGCGGTAGTAGGGGCGATAATAGATTGATTTATTCCTTTTCCAAGGGTATTTGTGTGAAAAAGTAATGTAACGAGCTGGTCTTGAAGTGGAATTCGGTTTGCCAATGTAATGTTCCATTACACTATCTATTTGTAATAAATTATAATTATGAATTTAAGTTTTTATAATAAATACGTTACATATATAATTTACTCATAATACAGTTAATATAATTTTTTTTACTGCATTCATTATATTTAAATTTAAATTTCTATTGAATCAGAACTTCAGAAAACATTGTTTATGATATAGTAATTTTAAAGTACAACTTCCTTTTAGTTTTAAGTCTCTTCATGAGTGAATATAACATCTGAGTAATGAACTCTTAAACTCTGAGTAAAAACAAGATATATGAACATTTAACTTTATCTAAATTTTACTACATTACAGAATAATAATTTCCTACGGCATATATATTTAAATTTATATTTACTTTACGTTTAAGCCGACTTTTTTCATTGATAAAAACAATCCGTTGACACTAACAGAGCTTCAAAAAACATGCCCGTCTTTTTCACATTATTTACAGTCGGACTTATATCCTCAACTTTATTGTTACTATCACAACGTTTCGGCTGTTGTTTCCTCCGACCTTCTTCAGGTATCTGTCGATCTCATTTCGAACAACTGAACCTTTCACTTAATTTATGGGGGTTGATTTTTCTTGTTTCACTGTTCGTATCTGAGGATATCTCATCTTGTTCTTTATTTGGTGCTGTTCACTTATGGTTAGTCTGTACTACCTGGCTCAGGGTTTGAACTCAAAATTACCATGACGTCACATTTATGAAGCAACGCCTTAATTCTTTAGGTTATTACCGTGTAAAAAGCTATAAAGAATAGATTAACTGTATCGACAGACACCGTAAAAAGCCAGAAGACACACAACGTTCTGATAATAACAAGAATGGTACGGACAATGGTTCGACTGAAAATAATGTAAATAATGATAACTCCGCATCCCAGAAATGAACAGAAAACATCTTCTCTCTTTGAATTCTCCTATTATTATTCAATGAGAGAGCATCGTGCCAACAAAGTCACACTGCGGTACAAATATACAAAGCCCAATATACCCATCATAACACCCAGTCTGATAAAAATATGCTAGATAGATTATTATTATTATTATTATTATTATTATTATTATTATACTTTATTACTATATATTACTATATATATTATTACTATATATATTATTACTATATATTACTATATATATTATTACTATTAGAGCAGATTGATTTTTCCCTATTTTGAGAAAATCAACATTGCACTCGGTGCGAAAGCTGGGAGTTGATGTGATAAATACTGACACCAAAAATTAGATTTATAGCTTGCACCAATTTTTGAGTATCTAGTTTTAAGTAGGTAGGGTTAGGGTTATGTTGATTACTTGCTGTTTTCCTCAGCTTCTTGGCAGGGTGAGGTAGGTTAATTACTGTTTTCCTCAGTTTCTCTTGCCTTCACTATGTCCTGTAAATGTTAAATTCTTCAGGTCCTTTTAACTCATTATGCGTTCCCCAAATTTTACAACCATGGTTCAACCTTTGGCTGCATGTTAGCAATACTAGTTCAACGTTTTCCTGAATGCGAATTTGAAGCAAGAAATGATGACAATTAAATACAGTGAAAATTAATGCTGTCTCTCAGAGAATAAGGAGAAAAAGAACGGATTAAAAATATTAATTAGAAGCCATAAAATAGGTTTGAAGAAAGTACTAAGATTTGAACCTGAAATAAACCAATTAGAATTCATTGAGATTTAGTAAGACTAGATTGTCTCCAACCTACCCAGTTGCCTCCAAGATAAAAATATTTATGGTCTCCTAAAATATCCCAAATTCCAGGAAATAAATCTTGCTATGTTTATATAAAGTACTATTAGAGCCCACCAAAAGTTCATATTGTTACCAAAATTCAAATCTGTGGTTCGGTCTGGCCGCATTCCAGAATGTTATCTGTTACTAAACAAAAGAAGGTCATGAGTATCTTACCAAAAACATGCAATAAATCATTGTTAGAAGTGCTTACACAAATGAAAAGAACGAAAGACAATCGAGGGACAGACGGGACCAGACAGAGAGAAGATAGCAAGATAAGTTCATTCATAAACCTTTCCCACTTCTCGCTGCTGTTGTTTCTGCCACTAACGAACCCACAGACTCAAACCCAGATAGACAAGAATACAGTGCCAGGACCAAGGTCTCTCAAATTATCACAATTTACTACTAGTGTAAGTTTCCATGCTAAACAGAAAGATTAATAATTATTTACTCCTCATGTACTTTTAAATTTTTCAATTTGTTTTCATTAAACCTATTGTTAGTTATCGATATAGTTTATTGATTTGTTCTGTGAAATTGGTTTTCAGCAGAGACAATGGCCGCGAAAATTCTACACCTGAAATTTTAAGCGGAATCACAACGACCAATGACGAAATCCCCGTAATATCTGGTTACCTCCCAGATTGTTGGTGTCGACATGCGATGGCTGTAAAATAGGCACTTCCATTTTTTTTTCACTAAAAAAAGCATACCATGATGAAAAAAAGACCCCAAACTTGTTGAAAACAAAGTTTTATCGTCAAAATGTTTGTTATTTTTTATTAAGAAGTAAGACCAAAGTATTTTTTATTCTTTTATTAAATATTTTAATCCTCTCTAGCACATTCGAAATTTAAATTAAAAATATTGTTTTTGTTTTTTTTGTTTTTTTTGTTTGTTTGTTTTTTTTTTTTTGTGTGTGTGTGTGTGTGTGTGTGTGTGTGTGTGTGTGTGTGTGTGTGTGTGTGTGTGTGTGTGTGTGTGCTGTAAAGATTAAAAAATCACGTCAAATGACGACACCAAGAATACATCGTTTTGGTCGCGTTAGTACAGGGAATGACAAATGGACAAAACGAGAACAGAAGCGGATTATAATCACAGTTCTTTTTTCTGAGTGTAAAAGTCAGTTATTCTTGTAGTTCGTATTTTCCTTAAAATGCCCTCGTTTCTCATATCTCTTGTCCATGGTATTCTCAGCAATTGTCGTGAGAACTACATCTATATCGCGTGTGGAATAGTATAGACATCGAGCGTGTAGATATCTAATACCATCAAAAAAATTTTTAACCAAACAATATAGGATGAGAGCAAATACGCAAATGGTTGAAATTTTCATGAAATATTTATTCCATAAATAAAAAGAAAAAAGTTTGCTTGTGAAAAATGTCCGTCTTTGCTAACAGCATCCAATTTCAAATGTCAACATTGAACAAAAGACTACTTACTGACCGGCTAGAGATGGCCGCTTCCGTGTTACGGTTTGTTACTCTATGCGAGAGCGAAAGACAAAGGAAGAGCGTTCTTTTTTAAAACATGGGTTTGTAAAGTTGCCATTCAGCCAATCGTTTGTGTCTGTTGCTGCTGTAGTGGTTGCATAAACTTATTCCACTTGTTTGAATTCATTTCTAATATTTTGCCATTTCACTTTGGGATTTAATGGAGTGAAGGGTCATCTAAGTTTTTATTGCGATGTTTATCCGACACATTTTCTGATCATGCCGATTGCACCAACAATGTCGGGAATAACATGTGATTTTAAGTATTTTCGATTTCAAAGTCTTTATATTAATTTGCTAAAGAACTTTTACTAATAAATTTCGATCACATGGAAAACTCAATATCAATTTTCTTTTCTGATCATTGGTAATTACTTTAATGCTTCTGTCAGTATTTACAACAAATTCATAAAAGCATTGAACCGTTTTTGTCTTGGTTCTGGGTGATGTTCGTATCACATATTTACTCAAGGTATTTTTGCTGTACGTGTCAGTCCTCTAATGTAGATATAAATCTATAATGTTCTGTCTTAGTTTATATGCTAAGGCAGTTAAAACAAAGAAAACAGAAACAAGTAAATCTCTTTTTTTCACGTGTACGTCGCAAAATAGGTATTTTGATCCAGTACTGTTTTTCAAAATAGTTCCTTGGTAATTGCAGGTTAATATCCTTTCTTCCTATGGTACCAAATTACTATTATTATTATTTGTTTGTGTTATGTTTCTTGCTTTGTATCCTGTAGAGCCGGGTCCAATCTATAGTCCTTAGGACCTATAGTAAAACTGTCTTTTAAGTGATAGCACTTCTCTTAGTATATGGAATGTTCCTATTAGGACGATATTCTAGGCAACATGTATGTTGATGCTACCTGGAAAAGTTAGTAAAATTGTCCATTCCTTTTCTCACAAGGCCCAGAGCTCAGATTACTATTGTCACAGTAAAATTCCCCACATCCTGATAATCTCGATCTCCAGGTCCTTGTATTTGAACAATTTCTCGATAATTTTCACAGAGGTGTTTCTTTCACAGGGTATTGCTATGTCAATAAGCATATATACTTCCTGATGTTTTTTACTTTTAAGATAATATCAGGTCTGTTGGATTTTATTTTCCTGTCAATCTGAATTGACATGTCACAGAGGATAGTTACATTGTTGTTTTGGGTAACTCTGCTCATACCATCTCTCAGTGGTTTCGATTTTGTGCTTCTTGCGTATCTTCCAGTACACATAGGGCGCTAACTTGTTATGTCTGTGGGTATATTCATTTTTGCTAGTTCCGGACATCCTGAGATTATTATTATTGGTGTTGTTGAAACCTTGATCACTTTCAACCGAAACGCCGGCCTGTGAGCTCGATCACATACAAAATGCTTCAACGCCTACCCTTGATAAATTATTTTCAAGTTTTTATTTTCCTTTAATATTTCTACGCTCAGACGATATGCTGATTTTCTTTTCTTTTTAATATGAGTCAGTTTGTTGCTGTCGTTTCAACTAGTATTATTATTAGTAGTAGTTTAAATCTAAAACTTATTTGGACAGAGAATAAAATCAATCCAAATCAAAAGATGACGACGACAAAGAAAAGAATTGGGTGAAATATTCTGATGAACAAAAAGACAATAAAGCAATGCAGACAGTCGAGAAAATATCAAACTCTAGCATTGCATCTGTTATGGCGGAATATTTTTTGACATTTTCCCTGCGCGTGTGTGATCAAGCTTAGATGGAAACAATAAATGTTCTGACATTTTTTACAAGTAAATTGATTGGTAGAAATGAAACCGAGAAAGTTATTTTTAACACAAAAAATCTTGTTGATTGGTTGTAACCAAAAAGATAGAAGTTTATTTCGTTGCAAACCCCCCCCCCACCTCCTCTAGTGATAGAAGCTATGGTTTTCGTTTCCGTGGTAGGGATGATCGAAAAAGACCCGGAATTGAGTGCCATTTTCATATAACTTAATTTCTTTTTCTTTTTAGGTTTCCATTCTTGGAAATTGTAAATGTTAATTTTTGATGGACTCGAAGGAGACTTTTATGCCTTATTAACAAAATGATCTTTTAATCATTCCTCTTTCAATCTCTTTCATTGCTGAAACAAATTCTCTTAACTCTGCATCTTGAATGAGTGTAGCCATGCAATTATTCACTTATCATGATGTCAGGTGACCTTGTGACCCTTGGACTGATTGCCCAGTTGCAATGCTGTTTTATTTTATTTTTATTTTTGCTACCGACAATTATCTGACACCCAATCGAAATCTTTATTGCACACAGTACGAATAGTCTTGAGCGATGAGTATTGGTGTTGATCTAAATGGGAACAGAAAGAGGGAGAAATACGCTTGTGTTTTTTTTTTCCGTCAACTTTCGAAGGACGGTAACGAGTTGATTGGCAAAAGCGAAGATAACCGCTGACTTTTCTATCAATTCGATTGGCCAAATAAGCTGTTAAATTTATAGTGAGGCAGTGCGGTTGAAATATATAAAGACTCTAGTGTTGGAATAATTATTCCGAAGGGGAACAGAATCTCAAAGATTATCCAATGTTGATTGATGTCGGTGTTTACCGAGACTTGACTCATCAGAACGAAGGAATTACTCATGAAGGAAGGAATCGATCGTTTGGCACAAAAGCGAAACAAATACGATGGATAGAAAGTGCTACGAAATCCACACCGCCTCCAGTCGTCTGATTCTTAGTGACCGTAACATATCGACAACATGTCTTCCTCTCTAACAACGCTGTGCATGCTTAGTAGTGAATTGGTAACTACAAATTAGCATGATTATTACTGGGTGTGCTCCATAGATGTGACTTTGTGTTCAGACCAAGCTCAGTTTATTTTTTTTTAATATTTTAGACGGCTCCGTCGTGCTGTAATGGTTATCAAGCTAATCTAGGGGATCATAATGAGTTTCACTGAGTGCACCTTTATTTTTACCTTATGCCAAACTAAGCTCAGCTTAAAAATGTCGACAAAATAAATTCAAGTTAGATTGAATTTGGAAGGGAAACGGTCTAAATTAATGTTTATTTTTTCGCTTAAATAATGATTTTGTAAATTGGAAACTACAGTTTTATTCGCGTTTGCAAAAATCTCATCACTTTTTGCAATAAATTCTTTAATATTTTCATTAGTTATTCTGTACTCATTGTTTTTACACGAATAGCAACTGATTTTTTTCACACTGACGTTTAAGTGACAGCAAATCTTCTGATTGCCCCAACACTCTTCTACATTCTGTTCTCAGCATTGCCACTGTTTATAAAATCTTGATTATTCTTCAATCTTACAATTCTTGCATTTCTATCAGGTCATCCCATAAGTTCTGTCCGAATTTTAACTTTTTGTTAAAATGAACGAAATTTAAGGAGTATTTTATAATGTCTAATGGAGCTGAACATTATTTTTATGTTTAGATGCATTTAAACTGATCAAATTTTATTTCAGAGAACAACAACATTAAATTTTGTTTGATTAAAACTCTGCTAACATGGAAGTACCCAAGAATCATTTGAGGCACATAATGCTCTATGAGTTCAAGAAAGGAAACTCAGCAGCCGAAGCGGCTAGAAACATTCACTCAGTTTATGGAGAAGAATGTGTGAATGAAAGAACTTGCAGAAGATGGTTTGCAAAATTCAGAGGTGGAGATTGATGGAGATTTCACCCTTGAAGATGAAGATCGAACCGGACGTCCAGTTGAGCTTGATGAAAAGCTTCTTGAAACAGCCCTTGAAGAAAATCCTGCTTTATCAGTTGAGGAATTGGCAGTGGTTCTCAGTTCAATCCATACAACTGTTCATCGTCATCTTCAACAACTTGGAAAAGTTCCTAAACTTGGAAAATGGGTGCCTCATGAATTGTCTGAAAACAACCTCAAATCCCAAGTTGACATCTGCTCTTCTCTCCATTCTCGCCAAATTGTTTCACCTTTTTTGGATAGACTTGTGACTGGCGACGAAAAATGAATCTTTTATCGAAATGTTAAGAGTCGTAGACAGTACCTTGGTAAAGGGGAAGGACCCCAGCCACAGCCGAGAAGAGAACTTAATGCTCAAATATACTGTCAGCAATTAGAGCCTTTGAACCAAGATTTGTGTAAAAAGAAACCTGCTCTAGTGAATCGAAATGAGGTGATGTTTCATCAGGACAATGCGCGACCCCACACAGCAAGAATCACGTCAAAAAAGATCGAAGAAATTGGTTGGGAGAAAATTCTTCATCCACTTTATTCTCCCGATCTTACTCCTTCAGACTACTATTTGTTTCGTAGCTTACAGAATCATTTGGAAGAAACAGCTTTTGTAACACAGGAAGAGGTTAAAACTGACATTTGTGAATTCTTCGAATCAAAGCCAAAAAAATTTTACAGTAATGGAATTCGTAAGCTTGTCAATAGATGGAAGGAAGTCATAGATAATTAGGGAAAATACATTGTTGATTGAATCTGTAATTAAATGTAACATTTGGTCACTTGTTTTCTTTATGCAAAATTCGGACAGAACTTATGGGATGACCTGATACTAGGATTTTCGCGATTTTTTCTAACGCTTGATTAACACAATAGTTTTCTTTATGTTACATAATTTCTTCGTTTGTCTAACGAGGTCAAGATATTTATCAAGTTCTTCGTTTTCTATTTTACTCTGTGTTCTATTAGGACAACAAAATCTATTTTTCAGAATTATTAGATATTCTATCTGAACTGGGTGATTCAGGTATGTCTAAAGTCTCAGAGAACTTTGTGTTTTCATTCCCTAATATTCGGATTGGTCTGTATGGTCAATTCACAGTCGTTTGCACAGTTCCCAGTGAACCACACTCCTCATACAGCTATGACTAGCTCTATATTCTTCATTAAAGGCCCAAAACGAAGCTCCAAAACGATACTTTTCAATGTTGAAAACATCCCTCACACAGGCCAACATCGATCTTGAGACCTGGGAAACCGTTGCTGCAAATCGGCCTTCCAGCGTAGGACCATCCAAGTCTAACCATCAACATGCAGAGGGTCTGCGACGTGCTGTCAGGAGGGCCCGACTAGCTCAGCTGAGTCCACCACCCTCACTCCTCTGTAACTTCTGCTCACGACTCTTCAGGAGTAGGCTGGGCCTTCACTGCCATTTCTGTAACCATCACCAGAGAGGATGAAGGGAATAAGGAGAGAGGATGACGATCCCGAAGCTCGGATGCTAGCGGGTGACGGCAACGATTCTTCATTAGCTAATTTGCTGCATTTGCTCGGTAAAAAATATCCAATACGAAACATTGCGAACCACTTTTGGCACGTTCGATTATTCACAGAAAGTTCTACATAAACTGTAAATATATATATATATATATATATAATTATTTTTATACTTGGATTATATATATATATATATATATATATATATATATATATATATATATATATATATATATATATATATATATATGTATGTATGTATATTTGCATTTGAGTTGCATATTTACATTTATTAAATGAAAAAGTAATACTTTACTGGAAATGTTTTTCTTCCATTTTCAGTGTTAGAATCGATAAACAAAAAACATACCAATTCTGACAAAGGTTTTTAAAATGCGTACTGATATCGCAGCCATAGATATAAAATACGGAAGGACTGGGTGCAAACGAATTATACATTTTCAGGGTAAAACTGGTTATTTTCTGGGAAATCTAGAAATTTTTTTAAAACAAATTCTTTCTGCCCACCCCTGTATAATTTTCTCTCATACTGTTACGATCATAACTTTCAAAATGCAATAAAATTAATCTCTAAATTAGTAAAACTTGAACGCCCCTAATACTATCTGGCAACCAAAGCAGAACGAAACATTTGGCCAACCAAATATTATACAATATACATTTTCTATTTCTTAATTTTGCTTATCAGTTTTCATTGGTGAACGCTTCATTCAAATATATCTAGTTCAAATAACATAATCTGGTTCAAGAGCACAAAAGTGGAGCGCCCAGTGCAATGGTCTGCACAAATTTATAAGAGATATTCTTAATAAGATTATGTAAGAATTCCACAAGTAGCGCCAAGTGAGAGTCCAATTCCTTACACAGTCCAATGGCCTGCGGGACAAGTTCTGTAGTATGCCCTTATTGAACTCTTCACGTATATTTTTTAAAGTAATTTCACTCGATAGAAATTTTACGAGCTGATTTTATTTTTGTAGCAATATTGTACTTTACCATGCATGAAATCGAAGCTGACCACTAAATAATAATGGGGATCAAACTCGAATGAGATACGCCCATGCAACTTTAGTCTGAACTTATAATTATTGCCGCTCAATAAATACTATTTAAATTTAATGGGACCTGATCTCCAATTGCTCGTGAATCCAATAAAATCCCTGCTAGCAAAGGCTCTTTGTTGAGCGTTGAATATTTTGCTCATTCTGTCACGATTTGATTGAAAATCGTTTGTCGTCAACAAATTCATAATGATAATCTGTTCAGATCTTGGCGACTTCATGTCAAAAAGGAATCAACAATGAATTCGGAAATTACGAAGTAGTAACACCGAGAAGGGAAATATCTTCATCAGATGAAGTTCCTAACATTGGGGCCGGGGGAAGAAACTATGTTTTCATCAGTCGTCGTTGTCGTCGTCGTCGGAGTTCTTCGTGTTGATTGGCTCATTCACTTGAATTCTTCTTCAGTAACGTCTTGGGCAAAATGCCAAATAAAGCTTCCATAAATCTACAAGATTAAAAACATCTCTTTCACTCAATGACCTTTCATGGCATCCTGCCGAGAAACAAATTTAAATCTCGTACCTTTTCTCTTCCTCAGTTCCGTTTCGTAATTCTTATGACGTAGAAAAAGATATGTGCGCGATGCAATTGATAAAGGTCTTTTTCAGTAGATTCAGTTTGTAGCTACCACAACCAGCCTTGCACATAGCCATTAAATATGGGGCGTTTTCATTGATAAACAGATTAATAATACTTAATAATAACCAGTTCCGATATGAAAATGTTATTTTAATCATTACATTTCAGCCACTGCACTATCCAGCCTTCTTTTCTTAAAACAGAGATACCGGTTAAAATAATTCATAAAATGGTAAATTAATAACAGATTGAAAACATTGTACTATGACTTAGTGGTCATATATTCTATAGCAGCACGCATAAACCTTTAAAATGGTAATATCCTCATAGTTTGATGACTGAATTATCCAACAGAAATCAAAATATTTCCCACTTTAGTTGCTGAATAAAGAGAAAGGCAAAATAACTGGAAATGCCTAAAGAACTTCTGTATTTAATTGTTGTTTCACTCTAACTTCTTATCGTAAAATAAATTTTAACCTTTAAAAACATTCATTTCACTCCAAGGAAAGCAACAAAGCCACTAAGACGCAAGGGGCTGGGGGTACTGAGTGTGAAAAATATGAAAAAAGAAAAACAAGGAAAGGAAAGAGAACAATAAATGAAAAGGAATTAAAACCACAAAATATAACAATTGACATTTCTTTTAAATTTTTGAAGATCAAAGTTGACTGAAAAGTAAGGAACCCGAAGAGAATTCCACAAGAGAGAAATTTGAGATAAAAAAAAAAAACTGTTAGCATAAAACTTAGGGTTACATCTAGTCACCATTTCAACTGTAAAATGATGAAACTTTGCTGCCAATCTCGTACTAAGCTTAAATTCGTAAAGTCTTCAGTACCAAAGAGGAAAGCTCATCGGATCAATTACGATGAAAATATTTATAGAAAAGGGACAGGAAAGCTACATTACGACAGTGAGAAAATGATTGAAACCGATATGTCAGATAAGGACAGATAACATTGCAGATGTTTGTTTGTATTTTATCAAGAATCTTTAAATACATAGCAGAAGCACCAGAGATATTCAGTGCATGGACGCTAAAGGTAGACTTATAACTGTGTAAGATAGATTCTGGCGAAAAAGTTTGTCTAGCACGACACATCAGACTTAGCAGTTGATTTAATATAATCTTTCCATGCCGATGGAACTCAAAAAAGTTTATCTGAGACAATTAAAAGAGAGTAGTTTCGTTTTGTTAGGCGTTAAAATTAACAAGCCATTTCTTGCCTCAGTTCTCAACAGATTGAAGGACATTTTTTGAGATTAGCTA
Organism: Acanthosepion pharaonis; assembly: GCA_903632075.3. NCBI lineage: Eukaryota > Metazoa > Mollusca > Cephalopoda > Sepiida > Sepiidae > Acanthosepion > Acanthosepion pharaonis. The sequence goes on from CAHIKZ030003812.1 coordinate 2,002,964, forward strand.
CCAATTTGATCTCATCCAACACGCTACACCTTCTTGATCTCACGTTTTCCACTGACATGAAGTGAGTATATTGAATCAATTGTTTCGTCTACTACAAGGAAAATTGATTCACTGTGTCGTGTCAGAAAATTTTTCTCGACACATTTATAAATTTGCAATTCATGCCGGCATTGAATACTGTTTCTACATCTTGTTTGGTGCTCCTGATATACATCTCACGATTCTTGACAAAATCTAAATAAGGAGCTATAATGTAATCCATCCTGATCCGACATCTCGATTTCAGTCACTTTCTCTCAATGACCTAACGGGACTTCCTTATGTCTTTATCCAAATATTTTCATAGCAACTGCTGTGACGAGTTTTTTTTTTTCCTGGTGCCTCATGTTAATTTAAGCGTGCTACTAGATTGATAACAAGACCCATCGTTTTACTGTTGAAATAGCTAAATGCAACCGCCACTTCTACTCCAACAGTTACTTTTCTTGCACTTCCCACCTGTGGAACTTCCTTCCGTTTTCTTACTTCTCTGATAGCTACACTTTTTAAAGATTTAAATGCAACGTCACTCGCCATTTTCTTGAACCTTGTTCATTTTTTGTTCTTCTCTTAATTCCCCCCATTCTCATTTTCTTTTACTCTCTGTAACCCCTGTATTCTAGTGGCATTACCGCCTTGCTTGGGGTGAAATGATTTTTTTTCTGAATGGAGTAAGAATCCAAATACATCGCTTATTTTGATAGATAAACAATAGTGTCATAATACAAACCAAACTAAACAAATGGCTACCCTACCTGGAATTAGAACACTACTCTAACAAATGAAATGTGGCATTTGCTGTCATAAGTGACTACAGATATAACAGCCATTGCTGCTATTTCCTGAATAGTCATTGTAAAGTTTGTTTCAGTTAAGCTACGTTTTATCAATGATCACCAATGACACGGTAGTGGGGATTAAATTTTGGTCAGATAATTTTCTAGCCATTATTTTCGCATTGACATGAACTGAGTTTCTCTTGTGCACTATGCTAATGTAAGGTTATGATTGTATGTAAGAATCATGACAATGGCAGCCACCGGATGATTATTTGTATCATTTTAAAGTGTTTTAATAAGCAAAGTCAATTGTTCAATACTTGGGCATTTATTTAAGTAGTATTATCATGTGACAAAAAAGAAACAGGTTTCAAACCAAGAAACCTGGTTTTAAATCTTGCAATACCATGATAGACGGAAATGGTCCACTTAAAAAATTAAACTAATTTGAAACAAGACTCAAATATCAATAATTTCAATATTGTACAAATTATAACAACAAAAAATAATCCTGTAAATGAATGCCAAGTTTTATTGCGATGTCATTAAATTGTAATTATTAATTAAGGTTATTTAATTTTAATTAATCATAATCATTCAATTAATTTGTGTTATTATGCCCAATTATAGAAACCACTTGTTTTTTTGATAAAATTTCTTTGCTCGTAACATTAAGCTGATGAAAAATATTTTGTTATATACGCACACGCACACGCACACACTGCTAGATTTTCATACCCATGTTTAGAGAAACACCGGTATGTTGAACTCAGTAATCAGAACAACAAACTGATAATTGGGGTTTGATTCTCCTTTTCTTCCATGTTTTGAATCGATTGAAATTGGGTCTCGCCAAGATACACATTGATAGTAGTCTTTTTTAAGAATAAAAAGTTATTTTTTCTTTTCAATAGATTCCATTCTTAACTAATCATATACTCATTTCAGCAGCACATTATTGTATAAAAAATAGACAATCTTATATTCATTGTCTTCAAGCGTATTTCAAAATCATTCCACTGAATGCTTTTAATATATATCAAATGATCGTTAGCCATTATGAAATTAGCAAAATATACTGGAGGTACAGCTTTTTAAAAATGAACTGTTTCTATTTTCTACAATTAATTTTTTAACATTAGTCTTGCCAAATAAAATGATTCAAAAATGGATATTTTATGATTGTTAATAATAAAAATGTTTTCAACCGAGCATCTTCCCAAATTCTAGTCAATGCTGAGTATATATTATTATAGCAGATGTTTTTATGAAAATTTTGAAAACACAAATTAATCCAAACTATTTTTCTTGGCTGAAAGCCATACAATTGTAAAAAATATGAACTAGTATTTCTATGAATTTTTTCTAACAATCGACTTTTTCATTTGGTAGAGGAGAGGGGGGAGAGGCTTGTTAATCTCTATTAGACTCTATTTTTTGTCTTTGGATATTTCTCTATTTTTCTCATTGGGTCCAATTTTCACAAGTAAAGAAAAAAAAATATGAAGATAAATATTTTGTTACAAAATCAAGTAAAAATATTTTTCCGATCCAAATTGGACATTAGGTGCCTCAACACATGTAAGTGAGCAAGTTGGATTTGTAGTTTGTTAATGGATTCACCATCCTTTTAGAAAAACAAGTAAATAAATGGATACATGATAATTATCAGGTTGCATTGGCAAAAGGAAATCCCTGATAAGCCACACGTTTTAACACTGAAAATCTTTGACAAATTCTGAAAGGTCAGACAAGTTGTTACATACAATATATATCTCAAAAATGTTAATCAAACCTGTAATTACGATTCTTTTAAAGTAAAAATCGATTTACTTCAATAGATATGTACAAAGCATAAAATCCAAATAATAGTCCTGCCACCAAAGATGCAAAAAGAAACGTAATTGCAAGGAAAAAAATAAGAGATGTGTTCCATAAATATTTAAATTCAATATTTAATGTTTTGTGGCACCTTGCATTATTAGAAATATTCATAGAAATATGATTTAATTTTTTTTTTACTCGGTTTATTAAACAGGTTGTTGATTTTTTTTTTAAACGGAAAATAATTGAGTTGAAAATAATTCACTAGAGTTGTACTTAGACGATCCTAAGGAAGGAAGAAGGAAGGGGAAAGAAAAGAGGAAGAAAGGGAAAAAAAGGAAAGAGAGATGGATGATGCATGACCCGGTCATAAGCGAAGATAGGTGTCAGAAAGATATCTTGGCCTGCGTGTTGGCCGAATTTTAAAAGACAATAGAGAATTGTTATTTGAAATGAAAAATCATTTAGAGGGAGAAAAAGAACCAGGCTTGATGACAGTGTATTGGCAATTGATAAGAATATCGGTCAAAGCACCTAGCCTACTTTTGCGTGGAGAGACTCATTGTCAAATTGGAGAAAGGGGAATTTCTTTTTAGAACAATAGAAACGAAATTTTTTTAATCGGAGAAAAAGTGTCTTTTGGGTTGAGGGGAGTGACCGGTGGAACGGTATACAGATCCTGACCTATTAAGAATTGGAAACCCACGATAATAAAGTGGGGACATTTTCAATGTAGATAATTAAGATTTTCTGACTGTCGGGTCTGACAAAAAACAAGAGGTGAAAAAACGATTGTCTCAGCTCACAGATGGCGCCAATATTCTTTCCTGAAGTCACATCTAATTAGCGGCAGGCTGTTTTGACAGAGCCCAGGTGAGAAAAAGCCAAGATTGTCATTTTTCGTACGTGCAAAAAGGGCAAAATTAGATTTTGTTTTTTTAAAACAAGAACGATGTAAGCCACGCCCGATTTGAGATGGAGGCGCCCAACCACAATCTCATTGGCCGAGGGCGGTCACGTGATATGCGGAAAGAAGAGGAAGAATGCTCGATCAGGAACCATTGGTCAAAAAACGGTCACCTGACATACGAGAAACCGGGAGAGATGGGGGTACGCCTCCCCACCAAAGGCACTGTGAGGAAGTAGGGGTGAAAACAATAGCGATAATGGGGAAACAGAATTAATGCGGCTATTGGAATTATCGAGAACCCCTGACGCCAACAGACCCACCCCGGTTTGCTGCGGCGTCAATAAAAGCAGGACCCCAGTCGACAGAAATCAGTTGAGTTGAGAGTTTCGGCAGAGTTGCAGCTGGACCGCGGGCAGGGATAGAGCCTGAACGCGGGCATCGGGCCCGATTCACTCGCCCTTTGCGGGCAAAAGAATCCTCAGACAAGAAATCCTTCCAGCCCAAGTCGAAGACATGAGTTCAGCCCGGACGGCAGCGAGAAGAGATCACCTCGGACGACAGAGAGTAGCGGCTGAGTTGCGGCAAGAAATCCTTCCACCCAAGTCGAAACAAGAAATCCTTCCACCCAAGTCGAAGACAAGAGAACTTCCAGCCCAAGTGGACAAAGAAGAAGATTACTCGAAAGCCGCAGAGAAGATCCAGCCCAAGTCGAAGACAAGAGAAGTTCTATCTAAGTCGACGAAGAAGAAGAAATACAACTCAAGTCGAAGAGAAGAATCAACTGCGAATGATCGATAGAAATTAGCCCCAGTGTCGAACTAAACCACACTCCGACATACACAATTCTAAAGAGTAGGCAATTCGAAATCCTTAGGTTGTGTGATAGAAGCTTGTGCCATAGTCCACAAAGCGGGTCGGGAAATAAGAACAATTTTTCTTTATGTAACGGACATTAGATATAAAAGGTTGTCACCCTTTTATCAGTGGTTTTTTTGTCTCGTGAGTTTTTTTTTTTTCTTTTACTTGTGTTTTGCCACCCCGTCGGACTCAACTTGTATCGGCCCCAATCCTGCTGGTCCCGTCTGTCTAAGATCTAAAGACAGCGTGGGTAGACAGACCGGAGATCAGTACAGTTGCTTCAGTAACCAGGTATTGGAAGCGAGTTGGGAAAGGCGAGGCTGGTGATCATCCAACCAAGGGGTTGGAGCGGCACGCTTGGAACCAGGAGGAGCGACGTCACAGTTGGCGCCGTAACCAAGGGATTCGACCCTGGGCCAGGTGTGTAACCGTCACAGTTTATTGCATTTCTAAATTCAATTGAAAGGTTGTCATTATTGCCAAATTCTTTGAAGATTCTTTCAGAAAAAATAAATTTTACTGAACAGCAAATATTGTTTTTTTTTCTCCAAAGATTAAAAACTTTCTACTTACCAATTCATTTATATTTTCTTCAAAAACAGATAAATCCAAACAATGTACAATGTTTGTTGCACAGCAACAATTGACATGTTATGGTCAAATGAAGATTGTGCTGGACGAGTTTTCCATGCAGGCTGATTTTTAATATTAATATTCAAAAGCTAACCTATACCTAGACTTAAATACAAGAAGGAAATACTCAACTGTAAACAAGAGAAAGGTTTATATTAGCTATTTACTTTGTTTTTATTAGTCTGGCACAAGGTCATAAGTCGTGGGGCATCCACGAGGATCAAATTCACAAAACAACTGTTCTTCTAAGGTAATTACATCAGTCAGTTACGTGCAATGCGTGATACACGCTTAGGCGATCATGTATCTTTCAATACATGACTGATGAGGCAGATTTTTTTCCCGCAGTAGGTCACCATTTCTTTCTGTGGCAGACCAGTTGTCATCCAAGGCTATAGAACCCAGTCTGTCCTGCTATTTACCCATAGCTGGGAGGAGAAGAGGATTCATACCTTTCCCAAGGGTATTAACACGTAAGTGAATGTAATAGATTCGAGTGGAAGTCGAACTCGGCTCTCCGATTCCTCAATCCGAGCCACTATCCATTACTTCACCGTACCTCCCATTCCATCATATTAACAAAATTCCTTCAAAATATTGTAGTTCAAATTTAATTCTTTTTATAGATAAACTTACTTTCACATGATGCTACAAAATTTTTTTATCTTAGTTTATTAAAAGCTTTGCAAAATCTCTAAACATTAACTAAAAATATTTATTTATATTTATCATGTTATTTTTTTTTTAATAATCACAGTAATGAAATCGAGGTTCAAAGCTGAAAAAGTATGACACACTGACATTCGCATTCATTATTATATATATATATATATATATATATATATATATATATATATAATGAGAAAGAGATAGATATATATATAGATAATATAATTATATATATATATAGATAATATATATATAATATATCATATATTATATATAAAGATATATGCAGATAATATATTATATATATTGATCTACATTGATAATATAATGCTTGGTTCTGGATCTAACCAGTTTATCCACTGTGCCATGTGTCAAAGAGTGTGAGTTAAATACCCGGTTAAGGCAGTGGAGGACTTGGAGAGGGGAATTAACAGGAGATAACTGACATCCATTAAACATGGCACGTGGAACTAGAACAGTCTACCCCAGTGAGAGAAATAAAGGGTTAAGTTCGACATTCCAACCACCTGAAGAAGACTGGATCGTACAACAGCCAAAACGGTGTAATAAATATGGCAACAAAGATGAGGACAATAGTCCGAATAATCTAAAATTAGGTATTAAAAATAAATAGTTTTTAACTTTAATTTTAAAATGTCTATATTTGGCTACTGGTACCTACTTGAATCCAAAGTTTTATCACACCTGTGATGTGAGAAATCCAAGACTGGCATCAGTTCTTTCATTTCGATTTTTCATGTCTGTGAACTGGTAGTGAAAAGAATGTTCAGAAGATATAAAGGATGGCTGCAGAGATAGAATGTCATAAATCAAAGACTACTTTAAGAACATCTTTGTTATTATTGAAACACTTACATTTTCATTCTCATAGAGTCAACTTCTTTGAGACTAAAAACTGAAAAACCAAAGGAAATTTGGCATCAACATAAATGTAAGTATATTTTTCTTTTCTTTTTGTTAACTCTATTTTAAAAGGTGTTTCAAGAAAAAATGAAAAATCAGTTGCTAACAATTTTTCTTTATTAATCTTCGTTTCATATTTAAAATTATATTTTTTTTTTAATGTAATGTGAAATTTTAAATTGTTTTCTTTGTGTGACGGAGAAGAGAGTTTGGGAAACACACACATTTTTTTTTAATTAAAATTGGAGTGAATCTGAGTAGCGAAAATAGATCAGAGTAATTTTGTTTACTGATGGGAAATCTGATCTAGCCCATTTGGAATTGGGTCATTAGAAAGACAATGGAAAATGGTCGAAATAATTTTTATCTGTTAAAATTTGAAATAGAGCTTACGAAACTATGAGGAACTTTGAAATTCACATGATTTTGGGTTGAAAGGAGCACCCATGATAATCGCGTGCGGGCCAAGGGTTGTTTATGACCAGCTAGAGTTATCTTTATAAACGCGTAGTTATGCTGAAAAAGTGGCAGATGGGAGAGGCCACGATCGGTCAGCATGTCGTTGTGCGTGCCGTCACGTGTGTGGGCACCTGCAGCAACCATTACTGGTCATGGTGCTACAGGAGAGATGGAGAGGTTGGTTTTGGCTTGTCTATCGTCAAGTGCAGTCGAGCTGGGTGGAGAGAGATCAGAGATTGAAAGTGATGTCAGAGATTGGAACCAAACGCCCGCTAACATATTTTGTTGATACAAGTACGGAGAAGCGAATTACTGCTCCAACATCTAAGATTGCTACTGGAAAACGGAAACGTCACACAAGCTACAATAATCAGAGTGGTTGGCTCGTCTGCCATTGAGTTGGGTGGAAAGATATCGGAGATTGAAAGTAATGTCAGAAATTGGAATGAAGTGTCCGCTAACAGGTACTGTTGAGATAAGTACCGCTGCTTCTTCTACCACGAATATTACTACTACTGTTAATACTGCTAAGGAGGAATGCCACTATAAACTTTAAGCTGCACACAGAAATCTTATTCTCCCATCACAAGAGTCATATATCGTTCTGAGATTATTTAACACACTCTCTCTCTCTGTCCAGAATCCAGTGTATACGTTTTTATATCAAATTACTTTTTCTTTTCTGTACTATTCTTTTCTGCTATATAAAAGACATTAACAGTTCAATCATTGAATAACTGTTTGTCCCTCTTTCTGCAGATGTTCATTTTTTTTTGCCGAGTTCTAAATTTCTTAACACAGATTCTCCAGCCGTGTCTACATCTTCAGTCAACCGTGAATGGATGAACATCACTTCTGCTCTCTGGATCAAACCAAACACAACGTGGGCAAGAAGCAGGATAAACCAGTGGACCGGTTGAATGATCTACAGAGGCTCAAGGGACCTATGGCCATTCCCTAAAGTTCGGTTAAGACCAAGTAGACACCTCAGCCCAGAGAGTAAGACGTTGGAGGTTGAGGGGCTGGGGTGAAAGTGTTAGATTTGTAGAAGTGAAGATCTTTCAATTGTAGGCACCATTAGATTTTCTCATCCATTTCGCTCGGTATTCTCCCAAATTTTGGATAAACTTTGATTGTTGGTCTTAATTGTATTTCTTGTCTTGGAATAAAATTCTAATTTAGTTTTTTAAGTGTTGAGAATGTAATTTTAATTCATATACAAAAATAGAATTTTTTGTATTCATCACTGGCAGTCATTTCCTTTTGCCTTGTTTTTTTTTTTTTTTTCTTGCATATCTACAAAATATTTGTATTGTTTTAAAATTTTACTACACCTCAAAAATAAACATAAGCATCAAATCTCTCATTAAAGTTGAGCTAAATATTATTATCATCTATATCTTGTAAGTAAAAATATAAATATAAACTACTAATAAATATTTTATTGACAGTACAATAAATGGCCAAATCTTTATAATTAGAATAAAAACGTGAAATTTCTTTGATAGTACGCAACCATCATGTAAATTTGCGGTATTAATGTGGTGGCCATTTCATGCAAAAAAAAAAAAAAAAAAAAAAAAAGATGAGAACTTGTTTTAAATAATTGTTGTTCTAACTGCCCACAAAGTTAGGTGTACTCATACAAAGGAAAACAGTAAACAAGACCTCAGAATATCTGTAAGGCAATATCCACCACTACAATAAGCAAATTTTATTTGTTTATAATGTAAGTATGAAACTTTTAATGGAAAATATTTGATTTTTGGTCATTAATTTTCGGCGCATTCTATTGGCAAGATTCAAATTTTCTATTTTACTATTTATTATTAGTAGTAAGTAAACCGAATTTTAGATAATTCTTAATAACCAACTTTGTCACAGGAGACAGAGAGAAAAATTCAAGAATGTCAAAACAAAATATCTTTTAAAAATTAATCTTTCAGCTTATGTCTTGAAAGCACAATGTTGTTTAGGGCAAGGGGTGCCCGTCACAATCCTTGTCTAAGGAGCTACAAGTCCTATGCACGCCACTGCCTTCCAGAAATCTTTTGGTTAGAAGTACTGTCCTCAAAAGAGCTGCTCAGACAAACCCTGGAAGAACCGAGCCACCCGTCTCAATGAAGGTGAGCTAAAAAATTTACAAATACCAAGAAGCCGCCAAATGTACAAGTATGTATGTAATTACACACACGCACACATATATATATATATATATATATATATATACATACATACATAATAGCTGGGCACTCGCATTCAAAGATACCAGTCTACAAGGACGGCTAGCCAATCCCTATTGCAGACGCTCGTTCAGGCATATGTGTTCAACATCCACAGAGCCCACCTGTGGTTTGTACTGCAACTATATTGAACAGACCATAGTTACAGTTTCTGGGAAAGAGTTGTGTTATCTAGCGTAATCAAGAATTTGAACAAGGCCGGCATGCTCAAGCCATCGGCCAGGATGACTTGAGGCTTTGTGCCAGCACAGCTATTGATGGCCCACTAGAGTTCCATCTACCCATTTTCACTCACAAGGCTTGGATCAACCTGTGGTATGGTTTTCAAGCACTTTCCAAAGGTGCCGCACACTGGGATCGGACTCTATCCATTTTGATTAACATCAGGAAGTCTCCTTGACAAATCACCTAAGGTGAGATTTGAACCTGGGTCTCTCATTCATATATAATATAATATATATATATATATATATATATATATGAGAGAGAGACATCAGGTCATACCATATGTTCTGTCCGAATTTTAACTTTTTGTTAAAATGAACGAAATTTAAAGAGTATTTTATAATGTCTAATGGAGCTGAACATTATTTTTGTTTAGATGCATTTAAACTGATCAAATTTTATTTCAGAGAACAATAAAATTAAATTTTGTTTGATTAAAACCCTGCTAACATGGAAGTACCCAAGAATCATTTGAGGCACATAATGCTTTATGAGTTCAAGAAAGGAAACTCAGCTGCCGAAGCGGCTAGAAACATTCACTCAGTTTATGGAGAGGAATGTGTGAATGAAAGAACTTGCAGATGGTTTGCAAAATTCAGAGGTGGAGATTTCACCCTTGAAGATGAAGATCGAACCGGACGTCCAGTTGAGCTTGATGAAAAGCTTCTTGAAACAGCCCTTGAAGAAAATCCTGCTTTATCAGTTGAGGAATTGGCAGTGGTTCTCAGTTCAATCCATACAACTGTTCATCGTCATCTTCAACAACTTGGAAAAGTTCCTAAACTTGGAAAATGGGTGCCTCACGAATTGTCTGAAAACAACCTCAAATCCCAAGTTGACATCTGCTCTTCTCTCCATTCTCGCCAAATTGTTTCACCTTTTTTGGATAGACTTGTGACTGGCGACGAAAAATGAATCTTTTATCAAAATGTTAAGAGTCGTAGACAGTACCTTGGTAAAGGGGAAGGACCCCAGCCGAGAAGAGAACTACATGGGCAAAAGGTTCTTCTTTCAATCTGGTGGGATCGCCCAGGAATAATCCACTTTGAATTCTTACCACCTAATGCAACAATTAATGCTCAAATATACTGTCAGCAATTAGAGCGTTTGAACCAAGCTTTGTGTAAAAAGAAACCTGCTCTAGTGAATCGAAAAGAGGTGATGTTTCATCAGGACAATGCGTGACCCCACACAGCAAGAATCATGTCACAAAAGATCAAAGAACTTGGTTGGGAGAAAATTCCTCATCCACCTTATTCTCCCGATCTTGCTCCTTCAGACTACCATTTGTTTCGTAGCTTACAGAATCATTTGGAAGAAACAGCTTTTGTAACACAAGAAGAGGTTAAAACCAACATTTGTGAGTTCTTTGAATCAAAGCCAAAAGAATTTTACAGTAATGGAATTAGTAAGCTTGTCAATAGATGGAAGTCACAAATCAGGGAAAATACATTGTTGATTGAATCTGTAATTAAATGTAACATTTGGTCACTTGTTTTCTTTATTCAAAATTCGGACAGAACTTATGGGATGACCTGATACACACATACACACACACACACACATTATTCAAACATATTGTTAGATACAACTGACAACGAATGTGTATTATGTTTGATCATGAGCCGTTCTAAACTTAGTATGGTTGCATTAATTTTTTGAGAAATTAAAACAATAATTGTCCAATAGTTGCAGATATATATTTTAATATTATGCTGTTCTTTGATCTAAGCTTTTGGCTCACAGGAGTCATTTTTCAAAGTGGTTATATGGCTATTTAAAGATATTCACCATTGAAGATGCTATGCAACAGTAATGGTCATAAATTCATGATGCTGTTTTATGACATTGTACCATGTGAGAGACTGAAATATTAACGATAGGACCATGTGTCTACATACAAAGTAATGTGTTGTCACTAGCTTGAAATGTAATCTTGTTGGGCGGGTGTTGCTTTCTTTTAATGTAGATGACCTCCAATATCTGAAGGTTCTTTTTACTGTATGCATGGGTTTTGTAGTGTTATCAACTAATAGCTGTCTAATATTATGTACATGGCTATGTTTTTCTAAGAAATGTTGTCTAATATCACTAAGATCGGAAAGGTGACAGGTAAGTCTATTGGAGAGTGTGGTTGTAGTAAAACCAATATATGTAGTGGGTTTATTAGTCAGAGATATAATCTCTGAACAGGAATGTAAATTGACACACTACATTGGTTTTTGTAGAGGATTTAGTTGTGTGGTTTATGTAGTCTTTATAGAATCTGATTTTAGAAGAAAATACCATTTGTGTGCATTGTATTAAGTTTTTTTTTTTTTTTTTTTTTTTTAAAACCATGGCTAACATTATTGGGGCATTCACTATTATAATTAAGAAGACAAGTTAATGCTAGTGGATTTTCTATGTAGAGAAGTAGTAAATTTGTGTGTGCTGGAATCAATAAATACATCAAGGAAAGGAATTGAGTTCTAGTGTAAATTTGAGGATGGAGTAACTTTTAAATTTGTTTTTGTGTAATTTGATCAATATTTTTAGCTTAAACGAAAATGTCATCTATGTATCTTACGTATATAGTGGAGGGAAGTATTTTATTTTCTAAATGTGCCATATAATAATTAGAAAAAAGGAGGGCCTAAATAAGATCCCACTGCATGCATATATATATATATATATATATATATATATATAAGAGGAGGCATGTTGAGTAATGAATAGAGGCTTGGATTGAGGAATCAGAGAACCAAATTCCAGTTCTAGTTGAATCCATTACAGTCACTTACATGCTAATAACCTTGAGAAAGGTATGAACTGCCTTCTCCCCTCAGCTATGGGTAAATAGCAGACAGACTGGTTTCTATATCCTTGGATGGCAACCAGTATAGGAGAATGTCAAACCAGAATTCAAAACCTGCAGTGTTGTCTGTGGACCTTGTAGCATATTGTGCACATGTCTTCACGAATATAATCAAATGATCTGTACAGGTTGTCTGGCCGTCAGTTTCTAGGAACCAAGTTGCTTAAGAGAGTTGTTGGGACCGGAGAAGAAGTCTCTTATATCCAGGTTTGGTCTATTTTATATACATTAACACAGGCTCTAATTTGGGACCAGAGAAAATCTCTCATATCCGAGTTACACTGTATATATAAAATGGTGTATTTCAAAATGTAATTATAATTAGAATCTGAATTTTTTTTTTTTGTTTGCTTTCAGAAATCGTTTAAATTCAGCCATTTTTGACATTTTAGACAATTTAATTCTCATTTTTCAAAATCTTCCAAAAACAATTTTTCTGAAAATTTGAGAAATATTAGCTGATTTAAAGTTTAATCTGATTTTGAAAAAAAAAAAAAAAAAAAAAAAAAAGTTTAAAGAACAGAAATGGATTTTTAAAACAGTACCTTAACACCTCATAAATCACTTGACAAGGTGCTGACACTTAGTTCTGAGCAGACTATCTGTTAAGACATAATTTAAGAAATTTTTTTTTTTTTAAATATACAATTAAAAAAAAAAATTCTGCATAATCTAATTTTAATGTTGAATTTAAATTTACTAGTCATCACTTATTTTATTGTTGTATATGGTCACCATACTTTCCAAGAGGGGGCACATTATGCATAATTAATAATATTTGGTTTTCAATTTGATTCATAAATGTAGTCTTTACTTAATGACAATATCATGTAATTGCCTTGAAGTAATGCAGAATTTTAAACGATTTTTTTTATATGAATTATTAAATTAAAATTTTTGTAAAGACATTTAAGTTTCGCTTAATTTTGTGCATGTGTGTGCCTCATTTATCAAAAAAAAAAAAAAAAAAAAAAAACACACCAATATTTGTAAATAAAACTATTCCTTTTCTTTAGTCTTTAATTGCCTTTAGAAAAATGTAATGTAATTATATTAAAACTTTTTTGTTTCATCTTGTGCGGAGAAAAAAAAATTAACCAGTTGTTCCAAATTAATGATGGGATTATGATGATTAATTATCTTGAGTGATGAGTATAAGACTAATATACTTGTCAAACCTAGAATTGTAATATAATTGTACATGGGTCAATTGATAAATAAGATCTATTAATAGTGAATATAGAAATAGGTTCTAACATATGTAATGTAGTCTGCTGTGCTGATCAATGATAACACAATAACTTGATGTGAATCATTCATATTTAACATGACATTTTATTTCACTCCCAATACATCATCAGTTACAGTGAGAATGTTTGTGAGGGACTCCATTACTCTGGGTGTCTGCCAGACTCCTCTCTGGAGCAGCTGTTGATATAACTGCATCTAATTATAATATCTTTACTACACTTGCAGCTGTGAGGTTATGTATTCGGCTACCATGAATAACCTCCATGTCAACCATGTACCTGGCTTCCTCTGATGGTCTGGTGTGATAAGTGCAAATCCAATTCTGGCAAATACTACACATCTTCAAATGTACTTAGTTTTCTACATAATGGCATCAAGTACTAGTATTCATTAGTCATGACTTAGATATAAAGTAATGATCAGTCAAAATAATTAAATTGCAATAGGTGTTATGGATGTGAAAAATATCCACTACAGGGTTTGATGTGACAAAAGCCGTAGTAAAAGCAAACTGAGGATTGAAATTTCAGTGATGCATTAGAATAGACAAAGGACAAAAATGGAATATAAAGCAAAGTGATATTACTTTTGAAATAAGACAGTCAATATTGAATTCAGCACATCATTGAGAAATACAGAAAAATCATGTCAGATGGGTTGTGTATTAAGATATAAAAGAATAATATAAAAATGTAGACTTCAACCAATACTGTTCTCATGAATATTGCCATTAGGGATAAATTTTTGGTTCCTCATCATGACCTTTAACAAAAGGTAATCAATGGAATGTTATCAGCCTGCTTTTCCAAAAGTAAGGAATTTCAATCATGTTCATAAATATCTGGTATGTAAAGAGAGTAATTGTTACAAAAGTTCTAAGAAAAGAAAATGATGTTTAATTTGGTGAAGGTATTGTGTGAAACCTTTCAAGCACTCCTACAATACATCCACAAAATGAACCACCCCCCCAACCCGATAAGACTAGACTGCATTGCAGTCAAATTGTATGAACAGCAAAAAGCCAGAAATTCTCAGTTGTTACAAACCCTCCATAGAGCTGTGATTTGGTAGGATTAAAATTGTGATTGGTCCCAGAATTAGAAGAGACAATTAGAGATCAACATTTTTCATCTGATGTCAAAGTTTACAAATTCATGGTCAGAATTTAAAAAAAAACAAAAAAAAAAATCTGGAAAATGTACCACACTAAATGATAACGAGATCAAAAAATAAAATAATTTTCAAGAGAAATAAATGTTTATGTTACCAGTCTCATTAACTGATCTAAAACCTAATTTATTGGATTTGAGATATTATTTAGTAATCAACCCTTCACTTAGCTGGTCTTATACAATTCATCTGAAATATTTTTAAAAAGTAAATAAAAAAAATTAACCGATTGTCCCTAAAATTGTAGTTACTGCTACATTTAGAAAATTAAATGGGTTAAAGAAAAATCTTTAATTCTCTGAGAGGATTGCAAAAAGGTACGTGGAAACATTCTTTGCCAAGAAAGATAAATTTCCAAGACAATTAAATTATGAATGATGGCAGAACATCATGCAACAAAATTTTTTGTCCAATGAAGTCCAAAATAAAAACGGTTTTATTTTTACTTAATGAAGCAAATATTTTTGGGCAAACCTAATATTAAAATTAATTTATTTTCTAATTTAGATTACAATGAAAATGAATGGTAAGAGGGAGAGATGGGGGGAGAGAGAGGAAAATGAAACTTTTTGAAATGGCTTTGTGATTTATGATATATTTAAAAGAAAAGAAAAAGAAAAGAAAAAGAAAAGAAAAGAAAAAAAAAAAAAAAGGTAGAGTTGAGAAGAGAGAAAAAGCAAGTTTAGACAAAAGTAATTCTGTTCCTGGCAGCATTCACATGCCATACATTGAGTTCCTCATACTCTTCAATACAAGCATCAATCACATCAGGTTTGTGACCTTTGGCCATACACAACTCCATTACATCAGCCATCTTCAGGGATTTGGTGCCTTTCATTACAGATGCCATGTCTTTGATGATGGCAAATACCTGATCGATTGTATTGGTTGTCCTAAAAAAAAAAAAAAAAAAAAAAAAAAAAAAAAAAAAAAAAAAGTTAGCATTTCATTAAAACATTGTACAAGATTCTACATACACTAAAACAAATAATAAATTAAGTAAATAACTCTTCAAAATTATAAACAATATAGAAATTGTTTAACAAAGAGATTATATATATATATATATATATATATATATATATATATATATATATATATATAGAGAGAGAGACCAGAACTTCTCAGTTTTGTATTTGATACAAACACCTCTTTGGATGTTGTGTAGTATCTAGATGCTCTGGCAGACAGGTAGCAAAAACCCTAATTATAGAAAAGTTGTAGACATTCATTTCTATATGGCACATTCCCATTGAGATAACTGATAAGCAAATTGAGTAGAGGGAAGATCGGGTTCTTGTCAACTAAGTTTACCAATGTGCTAACATTGAAACCTTACAAAGAATATGTAGACTGCATTCCATATATGGGGAAGGCCTACACTTGGAAAATTTTGTTTAAAGCAAAATAGAATAATAATAATATTTTTTTGTACTTAATGTTCATTCTCTTACAACATATATATTTGAAAATTATAACAAACATGCTATAAAAATCACTACAAAAATAGCCATTTTGTTTCAACACTCCTGGTGTCTTATCAAGTGATGGTATATATATATATATATATATATATGGGAGAAAGGGGGGAGAGACCAATAATAAAAGAGCAGTGATTAACAAGCTAATCCTGCAAGACATTGCTCATAAGCTTAACGTAGTCTCAAATACTATGCTTTTGTAGCATTTTTAGAAATACTGGATTCACACACACACATATATATATATATATATATTTTAAAAAAATGGAAAATAAGGCACCCTAACCAAGCTCAATTAACCACAGACTGGTTAAATTATATATTACACACACGCTATAAATAAACAAATAAAGGCAATAAAGAAAAAATATCCCCAGAAATGACCTAGATCAATTAAAAAAAAATCACTACTTAATTCTTGAACGAGTTACCAGCATCTCCAAGGTTCCCAAGTCTACCAGTACATGACAAGTTTTACAATCACAAAAAGAGAGAGGAGAGAGAGAGAAAAGAATATGGGGCAGGGGTCACATTACACATGAGGTTGGCTTATACACAAGTATAAATAGTATAATACAACAATCTAGTCCAATTGCAAGGTGCTATGTAAAAATTCAAGCAACCGAATTAAATGCAATATAATTCACACTAAATACCAGACTTCATATGTAAAATTGAGACACCCTGTAAGCTAATGTTTACTCAGATGCAGCTGACTAATAATGCCTAACTTGCTAAGATACAGTATTTGCTTGGGCAACTTTTTTTTAATTTGGTCAAATTCCTTAAACTTTTAGTTAGTACATGTCAATAGCTATGTAGGTATTGCACATTTTAAATGAGATAAAAACTAAAAATAATTGAAAATTCCACTCACCGTCCATAAGCATCATATTGAGGATTAAGAGAATCCTTGGACATTTCCATCAAACGCATAGCTTCATTAACATCCTCTTTCTCAACTACATCAGCTAAGCGAAGGCGAGCCTGCCAAATAGAGAGAAGTAAATTGAAGTTACGTCAAGCAAGAGGGAGGGGAAAAACAGAAAGAGAAAGGAGGGCTGTAAGGAGTGTGGTGAGGGAAATTGAATTGTCGAGAGGGAGAAAACATGGGTAAGCACTAACATACTAACCAAAGCTGTAGAGAGTCGAAGAATAGCCAAAAGCGTTCTGGCAGATGTAAAAGTTGTGTCTTTATTGTTTCGAGATTCTTTCCGCATCTCAACATAAGCACCAGTGATATAATCAGACAGGCTCTCAGGAATTACTGGCTGCTTTGTTTGGCACAAGGCAATGTACCTCCTGAAACAACAACATAACACTGACAAGCAAAGACCAGCAAGCATTTGATCAACATAAATCAACAAGTTTACAAGATTAGTGAATGATGAGAATAGAAATCACAAATCCTTTTGACTGATAATCACTCAATTGAGAAATTACAAAACACTTAGAAATAATATCGTTTCTTTTGACAAGAGAAAAGAAATCATTTTTTTCTGTTGCCAACTTTGATTAAATAAAAAGAAATGTTTTATGGCTTTCAAATAACATTTTTTAGACTTGTTGAAAACTTACCTTATGGAAAGAATTTATTTTAAACTATTTCTGGTAGAAAGCTTAAATGTGATCTTTTGTCCTAATAGGATATAATGAATATTGAATTGTATTTTATTTGAAAATCATCACATCCCAGATTCCCATTTAATTGGGGAAATGTCACAACTACCCCCACATTTTTACCAGCAATTTATCCATCCAATATTTTATTGTATCAACCAAAAAAAAAAAATCGCAAAGAATTAGAATAAACATTATCAGTTCCAAGGTAGCCATACTGCAAATGAAAACATTTAACGAAATGTCTACTTTATATGGTAAAACAAAAAGGTAAAAATTTGACTTGACTAAGTTGTTCGTAAGGGTCCATTTTAACAAAAATTTCACTTAAAACATAAATATTGGAATTTTAAAAGACATACTCTGCCATATCCCCATTAATACCCATAAAAATTGATATCCATAGCTAGAGCTATTTAATGACAGATACATGTAAAAAGACAATTGATCCTATTCATGTCATTCAAAGTATAAAGTATTCCTCTTGAGAGCAAAGAACATGCAGAGACAACTTTTACAAATAAGCAACTAAAGATGCATTTTCCCAGTTTCAAATGACATTCTTTAAGCAACAATTCCAATGGATTTACTCTTATTACTGCCAAGATTTTTTCTTAAATCTGTGAATAAATAAGCATTTAAGACAAAAAAAAAAAGAATTGAAACTTGGAAATAATGTATTTTATTTAAATCACAACAGCTTAAGTTTCATTTTTTTTTGGCTGTTATTGTAATTTACTTACCTCATTAATTTCATGTCAAGTGGAACAAAATGCGTGGGTGGTTGGGTGTTGTGTTGATGAACATATGTGATGTGCTGAGCTAATCTGTAGAATTAAAACATTTTAAATTAAATTGAAAAAAATTGACAAAATTTAAAAAATAAATTCTTCCAATCAGAAAAGGACAAATTGTGTACCATCAATTTACAATTCAAATTTTTACAAAGTACAACAAATTGATAATTTATCTCAAAATGAACATAAATGTATGCATTTAATAAATCAACCTCATCTGTGTCAAGGCAACAATATAGGAGCACTAATTGAGACTCAAAGACATACAAGACCCCACTATCATTCTACAGCAGACACCCAGTGTGCCTCTATAGGAATTAAAGTTAAGTATTTAAAGTAGGAAGTGCAACAGACCTTGGCAAACTGTAAAGGTACATATGAATTGCAACATAAAAAAAAAAAAAAAAAAGCCCAAAACTTTTGTCCAAAATCTTATTTTATTAAGGAGGAAAGATCAAGTGATTTTTTAAAAAATTATTTCCGAAATCTTAAAAATTTTGGTTAATTAAGAATTTACTAATCATGTGTGTGTATAAAGTGTCAATTTTTGTGAATATGGATGTCCAGACACTATCGGAAAATAAAAGTTAACTATAGTAACATTTATTGGTAATATTCTAACATTTCCTCAACAAGCATCTTAATATAGCTAGAAAGCCATAGTAAAATTTCTATAAAATATGACATGGTTTAGAATATTTTCTTCAATTTTTATGATTATTGGATAGTTAAAAAAAAAAAAAAAAAAAAAAATGTTCACGTTATGGTAGAGTAATAGTTATGTCCCCTTTAAGAAAAAATTCCCAAATATAAATGTTGAAAGTTGTCAATATCTCATAAAAATGCCCACCTTCATATTAAACACTTTACATCAATTTGTTGCAAATCAGATTCATTTTTAAATTGGCTAAAATTACTCAAAGTTTACACTTTATTTTTGAAAGATTTCTAATAAAGAGAATTAAGTTGAGGTTGTAATGTTTTTTTTTTTTTTTTTTTTTTATTATAATGATAACAATGATGATGGAAAAAAAAAAAAAAAAAAAAAAAAAGAAAAAGACATTCCAATCAATTTAAATTCTTATTGCTTATTGAAAATATTAAATTTAATCTATTACCTCAAAATTAAAATAAAAGCTTCAAGAAAGATTTTTCATTTTTAAATAAAGTATTTGCAAACCTCAAACTCGCACACTTTTAGTGAATCTCATATTTGAATAGATGAGTAAACACTCCATTTATTCATTTTCACCTACCGGCCTGAATATTTGAGAAATCTTATTAAAGAAAAAAAATATGCAGTCTCAAATATTCAGGTAGGTAGACAAAAATAAATATACTGGTTAATAAATAAAATAGAGCATCTACTCAAATATGAGTAGACACTAAAAGTAACATTTAAAGTGATAAAATCTGTTTGATTAATAAATACATCTAAGCACCAAATAAAAAAAAATCAAATACATACCAAGTCAGATAATTTTTTTTTTTTTTGCTTTATCATTTATGTACTAATATATTAATATAAATGCAGATACATGTGTGCATAAATCTAAGTATATACATTTTCAAACAATAAAATTATAAACAATCTATAATTAATACCCTAATACTTAAGATACCAACTAATATAAATATGAAAAATTAAATAATGGGTAATTGAACATTAATATTTACCTTGACGTTGAAGCATTAATAAAAATAATAAAAAAAAACAATTATTTTAGTAAAAAAAATAATACACCTACATTTTCTAAACTTAAGAAAACCCCAAACACTCAATAAATATTAACAAAGAGTCTATGACATAAGACTGCTACATTTATCTTTAGTACTCAAGGCTGGATTTATTAAGAACAAGTTTAACAGTCTTCAGCCTCATTTTTTTTTGGGGGGGCAGCTAACTTTTATGAATACTTGAAAATTACTTCACAAGACAGTAAGTTATCAATTTTTTTTTTAATTCACTGAATATATTCTTTTTCTCAATAACATTTGGAAATTTTTAAATAAAAATTCCAATTTTAGAAAAATATGAAATATAAAGGATTTAAAAAAAAAAAAAAAATAAATAAATAGTCTTTGTAACTTTTTAAAAGCCCTTATAAGTACTCATATTCTACATATAATTAGCTATTTTGTTAATTTACCTGCACAAGAGCAATTAATGCTAATGTAAAACTGATACATTCAATTCAAAGTGGAGGAATTGGTTGGCAGCTAATATTTCCCCTCAGTCTTGGCAATGGGAGTGAAGCTATTCTGGTTATTCCTTCCACAATCTCAGCAATTACTGGCACATATGAAATGAAACCAATAAACTTTTTATGCTATAGCAGATTTCATAGACAGATGATGGAGGAAACAACCTTTTAAGATAATGGCCTGGACATTGTAATTTGCAAATAGGAATGAAGGAGCTTGTCTCTGAAAATATTGTTATTTTATTTTGGTGTTGCACATTGATAACAGTCAACAGAAATTCCGTTTTTGTAGCAGGGTGCCAACAAGATTCCTGACAATGCAAATACTTTTTGGAGAATGCTCAGAATGAAGGATGGCAGTTTTCTGCAAGGTCTGCAAATTTAGATTCAATCCAGATTTTAATTAGTACAGGAATCATTTCAACTGTAATATTCCAATCTTCTAGCAAGATCTTTCCAGTTTACTTGGTATCTACTTTTGTATCATATGGAAGAGCAAAATCATTGTGACAATTGCTAATTTCCTTATCAATCAGAATATGGTTGGGTAATATAACTTTTTAATAACAGAAACATTTGATAAATATTGTTACTCAAAGTTTTGAGCTTAAGATGTTAAACAAGATGTGTTCTTGTAACACTAATCAGCAAGCCAAGCAAACATACTACCATAGTAACTTCAATCCTCACACTAGTGGCCTTGTGCCAGGCTAAACTTAGTAAATATCTGTTAGATTTGCCTCATGATTGAAGTATTAGTGTGCATTTCCCATCAACATGACCTGCCCACCACCACCTTGATCCAAGGTTTCCACAGCATTGTGGGTGATTAACTATTTTCCATGTTACCACATTCCTTGGTTACACTGGATTGACCAATCCTCATACTCTTTGTAGAGCAGACTTCCAAGAAGATGCTTCTGTTATCAGTACAATTTTAACCTCAAGTCTAGGTTTAACCATTATCTATCCTACATATCTTTATATACACTTTCTTCCATTATACTCTAACAACAACATCAATCAATCTTCTACTTTGAGTGGTTCTTGTATTAGGTGAACAACAGTGTGTGTATATATATATATATATATATATATATATATAAAAAAGACAATGAATGTTGATTAAGGTAAGCAACAAAAATTTGCTAACAGTCTTCCAACTCAAATTCCCAATAAATTCCATATAACCAAGTTTAATAAATGATTAAGAGTATTTTGAGAAATCAGAATACTTGTGCTCACTAAATAACAAAAACACCCAATAATAAATAGCAATACTAGTTCTTATTAACATATCCAGCTGTTGTGATTGAAATACAAAATGAGTTCACATCTTCATTGTGTGTGTAGAGATAGAGAATGTGTGCGAGTCAAATCCTATTTTCTATAAAGATTTTTCTCCTTACCTAAGATCATTCTCCCTGTCAGGTTTATCCTGAATTAACCAGAGAAGATCAAATCGTGAAAGCAGAGCAGCTGGTAGTTGAATGTTCTGCTCAAGGGATTTCTTGGGATTGTAACGTCCATAGGCTGGATTTGCTGCAGCTAGGATAGAAACCCGTGCATTCAAACTTGTCATGATTCCAGCCTATAACAATGAACAAAAATGTAAAAAGGAAAAAAGTGAAACATTTTCATATTAATTTTGTGGATAGGTTTACAGGTGAAAGAAAGATGACTATAGTTGGACCAGCAAGAGCTGGGTGCCAAGTACTATAATTTTAGCTCCCCAGGTAAACTATTTACATTAACTCCATCTAAAAATCGTTTTGAAAATTAAAATTTTAGAACTACAAAAAAAAAAAAAAAAAAAAAAAAATTCGTTTAATCCGAGAAAGCTAAGTTAAGGGAGGTAAGTGATTATAATTAACGGGAGATAATCTTGGGCCGTTGCACAACAGTCAAGTCTTTTTTTAAAGTTCAAATTACACCAATGGAGATCCGGTTCAGAAATATGGATTTTCAATTGAGAATTTGCTCAAATATTTCATAAAAGAAAATACTCTTACCTTGGCAATGGAAATGGTTTGCTGTTCCATAACTTCATGAATTGCAGTTCTATCAGCATCCATCATTTTATCAAATTCATCAATGCAACAGATGCCTTTATCAGCCAAGACAAGAGCACCACCTTCCAAGGTCATCTCACCAGTTACATTGTCCTTCATTACAGCAGCAGTTAAGCCAACTCCTGATGAACCACGTCCAGTTGTGTACTGACCTGAAAAAGAATTATTTGCACATTAAACTATAAATAATTTAAAATAAAAAAAATAAGAGGTATTTGAGATTTTTGCTGTTACTGAGCAACAGATAGAAAAGAAAATTTACCAATAACAGTATATTTTAATGCTTAATAACTTTCATCAAATGGCTTTATCAACAGTTGGTACAATTTTAAAATTTTCAAAAGATCTATTAACCTGTTCCACTGACATTTTTCTTTTTAAAGCCAGGATCCGAGTATTTTCCTTCACCTGAAGTGGGATCAAATTTTTCTATCCAGTTTACAACAATGTTAATGATTCAGAAACAATTGTTCCTTGAAAAAGTTTTCTTTGAACTGTCACAGATTGGAAAATGTCATGATCAATTTTTGCTTTTCTTGTCCAAGATTTTCTTTTAAATGCAACTGTCATATCCAGCAAATTTTTTTTTTTTTTTACACAACGAAGAAACAGGAAATCTAAAAAGATGAACATCTAGCTTCATTGTAAACAAGACTGTTCTTTTATTGCTCTAAGAATTGTATTAATTTTTTCCCCCCAATTATAGACAGATGATTATTTCCCACAATAACTAAGAGAAAGAAAGAAAATTGTAGAATTATAAACAAAATTAAACAAGCAGCTTGAACATGGGTTTTTTTTTGTAGGGACAGCAGGCTTAAAAATTAAAGGAAAGTTAAAAAATAAACTACTCTTTACTTCTTGGTGCTAATCTGTCAATGTATGAAAGCAGCTGACTTTTGGCAACTCCAGGATCTCCCATCAGGCAAATGTTGATGTTGCCTGCAATGAAAAAGAAAGCCACTCAGAATAATAGGTTTATGTTGCTGTTAATGTATGCAAATAATAATAAAAAATGAGAAAGAAAGCTGATATGTGAAGGGCAAACATACTTTTTAATCTGACATTCACAAGTGTTTCCCTTTTTAAACACAAGTGAAATTTAACCAAAATTTTATGAATAATGACATTGTAAATATTGACAAATCTTCAAGAACAAAACCAAAGTCAATCCCTTATTTGATTAAAATCCAGACTTGTCTCACTTTTAAACTACGTTTTTTGTTCAAACTAAATGTGCATGTCTTATTATTTCAATGTTTTAGACATTGCACTCTCCCCTATCCACTTCAGATATATTGATCTAGGCAACCTTTATTTAGTCTAGAGATGAGTTTTTCTAATTCTGCTGCCCATGTCTAGTGATAGCTACATTTTTTTTTATTTCATAACTACTGCTCAGTTATTGCTCATCACTGACAGAATCTGTACTACCTGGCCCAGAGACTGAATTCAATTCCTATGCTACCAAATTTATGCACCCACCCCATATTCCATGGGTCACAAAAATCATCTTTATTAATCTACTGCATCATCTTGTTACTGTCTTATTTCACATTAAATTCAATTTTTCTTGCCCAAAATTTTAGTTATTGCAATTTTTTTTTATTTTTATTTAAAAAAAAAAAAAGGGGGGGGTCTAAATTACCAAGATAATTTAGAATGGATATATCATTCAATCAACTGAAAATTCCCTCCTCCCCAGTGAGAAAATAGGGCCACACCCTCGCAATGTTAGATATTACTGCTATAGTTTCTGCAGTAAGTCAGTTTTTATGGGATAGAGTTGCCAGTTTTAAATTCAAAAAACATTGTCCTCCTATAATGATTACTGACTGAAGCTAATAAAGTCTATCCCCACTATTTAACCCCTCTAATGAGAGAGAGAGAGAAAAAAAATACATGGATTCATAATTTCCCCAACAGTATTTCTATGAAAGTGAACAATGACCTAGGTAGAATTTTTTTTTTAACGAAGTACACAAATTTTACTTTCTACACTAATAACCACTATGCTACTTGCACACCCTCCTTCCAGTGTAATTGACAAACTGATACATTCTAACAAGATAGTTCCATCCCCAGTGTGCCTTACACTTTTGTGACAAGCAAGGTTCAGTATATCAATTAGTCCCACTATAGTGCAATGGTTTGCAAGACACCCTTTTGACCATCACTGTCAGACTAAAAAAAAAAAAACTTACCTCTGATTTTCATGCCTTGAGGAGATTTATCAACACCACCCACTAACAGCAACAAAAGCGCTTTCTTTACATCATCATGTCCATAGATTTCTGGTGCTATGCTACTGGCCAATTTGTCATAGAAATCATCCTCTGTGGTTTAGAAACAAACATCACAAAAATGAGAGACAATAACAAAAATTCATTATTTTTTTCTGTCATGTGGAGAAAATGTGTGTGTGTGTGGGGGGGGGGGTAAAGTTCCTAATATTTACATTGATAAATTAACATCAAATGAATGTAAGCAAATACTAATGATTTTAGTGGAGAGATTTATAAAACCTTTTCGCTAATTTTTTTTTTTTTTTTTTGATGCCACAAAAAAATTCTGAAGTCTTATAAAACAATTCCATAAGAACCAGAGTAAAAAAAAAATTATTAAATCAAAATACTGACTAAAAACAATCCCTGCTATATAATGGCATGAAACAAACTAATATTAAAGTGTTCATTCCTCCTTGGTTTTCTAAGTATTTCAAAGTGTATGAACCAAAACAAATATTTGAACTTTCTATGGTCTTACAGAAGTGTGCATGAAGTACAAACCTGCCACAGTCTTTAATTCATCCTCAGTCAGTTCTTGGGCATCCATTTCATCATCTTCAGTTTTGTTCATTTTGACAATCCTCTGCAACCAAAACAATAAAATGGAATCATTTCATGACTTTTTCAGACACAGAATTTATTTAACTTCTTGCATTTCAACAAATACACTCTCCAATCTTTTCAATCTCATCATACAGCAAGTAATCTTTAAGCATTTCAATTTTGCTCTAAATTCAAAAGATCTTTGTTAGATTTCTAATACTTCAATGTGAATAAGAGTTGAAAGTTCTTGGAAAATATTAACAGATAATAAATCCCAGTAATAAATGAATAATAAAAATCTGAGTTTGGTAAAATTCACTTTAATCAAACAATATCATGCAAGATAAAAAAATACTTACATGGGCTTCTAGGAAAGTATCAGACAATAAACCAGCAGTGATTTGATTAAAACCAGTCTTCATCATAGGAAGGAATACCTGAACTTCAGTTAAGGACAATATTTTCATTGGTGATTGAAGAAATATTTTGGTTTAGTTGTTAGAAAACAAGATTTGCAGCGATTGGTGAGGCTGAAACTAATATGAAAATTTACTGGGCCTATACATAAGTGAAAAACAGACTTGTCACAACAATAAAAATTAGACAATCAAAGCATTTAAATGGAGTTAAGAAAAAGAAATGGTATTCCAAGCAACACTGCATTTAGCCAGAAAACATTAGTGAGTAGACCAGTAGTTGGCAAATAGAGATAATTTGCTTCAAATGGTGTAAAATCCAAATTTAAGAGGGTAATGACAATTTTTTTTTTACTTTATTCACATTATCTTTTCATAGCTGTTGCTCAGCATGGTTTGCGATCCCCGGGTGAAGAATGTGTTTCTCTCGAAAATCTTAAGTCTGTGTTACAAGATTTTATTCCTATTTAAAAGCTATTTAAATTACAATCTATTCAGATGTGTGTGTGTGTGTGTGTGTGTGTGTGTGTGAGATTTTTGAAGGAATTTTTTATCCAACGTTATTTCTTATTGAAAAACAGGATTTTTAATGTTTACACATGATCGTGTTGCTATCCCAGTTTTTCTTTTAACAGAGAAATTAATAACAGCCTAGGTTGAGAAACAAATTTTAGCCAAAGCATACCACTAGTTTTGGCCAGTCCTATCTTGTGTGATGAAATCATTGAGTTTTATTTAAAATGAGCATCTGGTAAATAAGATAAATTAGTAACACACACACACATTTTTTAATTACCGAGATTTAAAAGTTCATAAAAGACTTTAAAAATTTCAGCTTCAAAACAGACATGTAAACTTAACCTTAAGAAAGAGAAAAAAAATGTAAATCTAGAACAAGATAGTGATACATTTAGAAAAGCATTATATAATTGAAAGCTATCTACTGTCCATTTTCTGTTGCTCTAAATTACTTTGACATCTTCAAACCAGTTTTGACTTTGCATATCAATGTTCATCTGAGCTGATGTTGTGCCCAGATTTGATGCTAGGAAATGAATGAACAAAGTCAATAACAAGAAAACTTAAAAGAAAGGATACACCTGTGATGCTGACATGATCACCTGGTTGGGCCTGTCTGGTAACTTCACCTTTGCAAATGACAGTCATACTTCGAGGAATGTTTCCAACAGGAACTTGATCACTCTGAAAAGGAAAAAGAATATATCAAAGTTGATTTTGGCTAAATTGTCCACAATAGAAAAAAAAAAGAGTTTTCAAAATTTACAAGAGAAATATTTATGCAGTTTTTTTTAATTGCTTACAATTGTAACTTTAATAATAGAGATGGCTTTCTGAAAACAAGTAGCAAAAACTTATTTTCATAATAGAAAAAGAAAATGTCAAAACTAAAAGAGAGAAGTAAGAGGCAAAGAGAAAGAGAGACAAAAGATAATCATGTCGTGATAGAATCCTTTTCACACTAGTGTATAATTATTAATTTTTGAAATAGGTTGGCAAGTGCACATATATATATTTTTGAAACATGGTTAGAACTGTGTAGCGAAAAAAAACATTTTAAATCAATTTATAATATATATATATATATATATATATATATATATATGACATGCACACAAAGAGCAGGCAAAAAGAGATAGAAAAACTATGTAATCCTTACATGCTCTTGAATTTTTACTTCTTGGAATTTTATAAATTTGGAGCCTCGACTTTGGAGATAAAGCCTTCCTCCAGATTTGTTGGTTGTACACTCTTGACTTGGGCACATCAGTAGTGGCATAAATGTCTGAGATGCTATCTATTCACAAAATAAAAAAAAAGGAAAAGGAAACAATATAAACACTAATGTCAAATACAGTCAAGTGCATCATTCTTGTAAAATCTGCAACAACAAAACAAAGAAATTAAACATTTTCAATCTTTGTTTTGGAAATGTGAAATTTTGTTGCAATACCATTGCAGACATTATGCAACGTGTAGAAATGAATGAATTGCCAAAACTAATCAGACAGGAGACAAAATAAGAGTAAAGATCCAAATTTATTTAATAAAAGTTTCAAAAATTAAATAAAATTGTTCAACATGTAAAGCTGAATTTACTTATTTTTCTATTTTAAAGTTCTTGAACAATGTACTTCCTAAAATATGATCAAATGCAGATTTTTGGGCGACAGTTCTTGGTCAGGCTGTTCAGCATACCCTTACATTGTTAATTTGAATATTTCTAATAAATAAAGTCAAAATTACACCAATAATAAAATAAAAATTTGCCCGAGATTGAAGCAGAGTATCATCCATCTTAGGGAAAAAAATGACTCAAGTAATATAAAGTTTATGCAAACTACTTTTTCCTACAACATTCATCATTAACTTCTGTCAGGTGTCAATGTTTTTCTGCCCCCCCCCCCCGGGGGGGGGTGCTTCAATCTGTGGATTGCATATTTTTAAGTTTTCTAAGACTTTCACATTCAAAATAAAGATAAAACTCTGAAACGTGTTAATTTGAAATTAAATCAAAATCAACTCACTGGCTGATAAGTCTCATTACCACAAGTGTCACAAGTATAAGTTGCTACAGACATTTTGGGTTTCACTTCAGTGGCTCTTGTCACAATCCCTTTGACACACACCAATTTGCCAATACTATCGGCCTTGATATCCCTCACAGAGGAGTGCTTCTGACGAGAAGTGGCCTTGAAAAATATTTCACTGCAATGGAACAAGATATAACTTAAAAACCTTTAATTTATTAATTTATATTAAACATTTTTTATGTATCATTTTTTAAATTAACTATCCCTAAAAACTTTTCATCAATTCATTATGTATTTAGATCTAGGAAATGGTAAAAAAATGTTGGGAGTTCAAATTTTTATAGACAGTTCTAACACACTAAATTGCTTACTCACATGAAAACAGAAATTAGTAAGTAAAACTTTAAACATTCTTTTCTCTAGCACCATGTATGAATGAAGGATTGCTACCTAAATACATATCTATAGAATATATAAAATATTATTGGTAATTACATTTGTAATTTTTAAATGAGACGTTATCATTCCTAAAATCATCTAATTACCAAAGTATTTTTTTTTTTTTTAATATTAACAGTGTGTTCAATCCATTGTTTTGTTTCACACTAACAAGAGAAAGAAACTCCCTTCATCTTTTTTATCTGTGTAGAGGCTATAGAAGTAATGTTATGGTGACAACAAAAGGATTTGGTTCAATAATCAAATACAAACTCTTGCAATTTGATGTGTCCTTGACAATAATTATCAATACAATCATTAACATTACATCAAATTACAATTTAAAAGCCAACATTTTACACTAAACCCACTGATGAGAGGCACCTATTGTAATGACATTCAATTGAACGTGTCAACATTTTCAAAATAAAGGAATTTAATACACGTCCTTTTATATATCTATATACAGAATGACATCTCAGAAAAGAGAAATTGTATTTGTGATGCACCATGTGGCTCAGTTGAATGAAAAGTTGGTTTACTTGGTGACTAAAAAGGGAAATGAAACAGGTCTTGTGATTACCATATTATGGTTGATCGATCAAAAAAGTGGAAGAAAGTTTATGTACTTTGCTTTTTTATAGATCTTTATACAATGCCATCTAACAGGTTTGAGAAGACAAGGTGAGCTAATTCAACAAGCAGTTTCTCTATATAACTGGAAATATAGGGGAACAATGATGACAACTCCAAGCCATTTATGCAGATACTTGTTGATACACTGCTGCATCTTCTGATTGTGAGACAGCATAATATCATACATTTGCAATAGCCACAGAATCCAGGGAAATAAACCATGTTGGTAGCACCAAGCCTTCAGTTTGCCAGAGAGATGGGTTTTGGCAATGGATTCAAGTCGATCTAGTGCCACTTTCTGCATGTCTTTACCCAAGTGCCGATCAATCAGTGGAATTTCACACAGCCATCAGAGGTTCTTCACTGGCTTCTTTTTGACTGTTGGGATCAGGTTACCCCCAACGCAGAAGTCAATCTCCCTGACAGAGCCTCTGAGTAAGGACAAGCTCCAGCTTTTCTTGGGCTTAGCCTTCATTCTCGCCCACATTAAAAAACTTATGGTAGCACTGCAGCAGTTCATCAGAACCAAGCTTAGATGGGACCAGAATGATGTCATTCATGAAAGCTCTGCAAGGAGGAAGTACCATTTGTTACTTAGTCATGACTTTTTGCTGTGTCTGCTGCACCCTGTAATATGAGCTCCAGGAACACAATGAAAAGAAGTGGCGAAAACATACATCCTATCATGATGCAAGGCTCAAGGGATTGCCAATGGCCAACTGCATAAACACTGCTCTGAAATATTTCATCATTTCCTCAACCTTACTAGGGAAATTGAAAAATTCAAAGTACATTTGAATTGACACATGAGAAACTGATCCAGTCTATGTTTGTGAGATCAAGCCAAATTATATGAAGCTCAGTTTTATTTAGTTTGGCTGATAGGATAGAGTTGCAAATCATGTGTGAATGCTCCAGACAACCAGGGAAGCTAGGTAACCCAGCCCTTTGGACAACTGTTTACATAATGGTTACCTAGCATCGAGCAAGAATCCCAAAATATATTTTCCCCTCTACATTAAAGAGGGAGATGGGGTGGAAATTTGCAATGCTTTTGCATTCTTTTCCTTAGGTATCCAAATGCCATCTGTCGGGCACCATTCTTGTGGTACAATATCTTGTTCCCATGCCCACTGGAGGAGGACAGGTATTTGCTTGAGGACGTTTCAACAATTCTTATATAATTTGTAGTATATTCCATTTATTCCTGGTGCATTACTAGCACAAGATTTGAAGATGAATTCCTGAATTTTTCTCAAGCTTTAGTCTGCTGTCATTAAACATGACATCTGGATCTTGGAGCCCACAAAGGTCATTCATAGGAGAGATTGCATCATCAGAATGCATCATCCTCTGGTGGTTCTAGAGTTACTCCTGTGGCATGTTGAGTTTGCTGTTCTTAGTCTTAGTGAACAGCTTTTTAGCAAAAGTGTAAGGATTATTGTGGAATGATTTCATCTTCTTTGGTTCTCAGCTCTAGAGATCACGAAGATTCTTTCTGTAATATCCTTAAGCATGTCTTTGAGACCTGCCCTCTCAAGAATTGGCGGTTGAGTCGACATTTCACAACTCTTTGCTCTTAGTTTACCCTTCTGAATCTGTCATCTATTTGGTCGCTTCTGCTTCCCTATCCTCTCTTGCAGTTACCACACCAAACCACTCAAGACAAATTGTGTGCACAAATCTGCAGAAGGATCTGATGTTCTGGCAAATGAAACCTTATAGATGGTAAGTATTAATGAGAGTTCCTGATTCGACCAAGTAGCTCTCTTTCTTGGGGCCACTGGATTCTTGGCTTGCTTGGAATTTCTCCAGGGTGATGACACTCAGCAATAGGATCCTAAAAAGTGTGGGTGTGATTCAGATTCATAATACCATCATTTGGCTTACATTCTCCAATAGGAGAGTTGCATTGCCTACACCAGCATGCTGTTGAATTTCCTGCTGCAATCACATCAGTTTCACTGAAATCATTCAGATGGGTGATGTATTCTACCTTGCTACAGACACACAGAATTTTTTGTTTGTGGTGTTAATCAATAAGATGAAACTGGATCTAACTTTTGTCTAGGATCAGTGCAGGAATCATGTACTCTGGCTCAGATCAAAGTTATCTCTGCTATTCTAAGAATGAATAGTGTTTGTAAACAAGTTAGTTAATTTAACTAACAGGGTGTATCTTTCCCAATTTTTTTTGATGAGTTGTACATTAGAACAAAAAATCATGGAAAAATTGCCCCCAAGTTCATGTACTTTCAACCATCTCAGTCATTATCAAGAACTGAGTGTTGTCAGTATGGTAAACAAGTTTTTGTTGGCTACATACTGGTATTTTTTCTCTCAATGTTACCACCTATAAATCATACATCATTTTTTTTTATGCAGTTTAGCTTGTTGTATCACATTATTTTACACATAACATCATTCATAAGATACATGTATATTGGAATTTTAGCAAGGGGAAGGGAAAAAAAAAAAAAAAAACACACACACACACAACACTAGTTTATCGACAATTTTGATTCCAATGACCAACACAAAAATTTGAACCAACAGACCATGTCAGTTGAATTTAACAAAACTGATTTGGATGAATTGTTTGTTGCCACCAAATGTATTTTTACATTTTATAAATGTGCATTTTCCTACTTGTCTATTTTTTTCAATTTAAATTCATAAGTTTATGCTAAATGTTATATGAATTTTTTATTTTTAATCTTCTGGAAATATTTTTGGCCCAGTCAGTCAACAACTTGGTCCAAAAATTTCTAGATACTCACAATCTTCTCAACAGCTCAGGAGGATATTTGTTTCGGGGATCTCTATTAATTGCTTGGCCGCCATCAGCACGCTGGTTCCTTTGTTCCATCAGCAAACGATGCTCAATATAAATATCAAGGGCATCTTTGGATACCACCTGAAACAAAGCAAAATTTAATTACACACTTAAAAAGTTAAAATGCCAAAATAAAATGCAGCCACACACAGCAGCAAAAAGGTATGTTGTCAGCTGTAGGAGATCAGAATAAAGAAAGTATTTACTTTGACTTCATAAATATCAATTGTCTTTTTGCTACTTATTTTCATTTTATGTTGAAAACTTGCTTGCAGGTAATCCATATTTGACTAATGTTCCCATACCTGTTCCAATCATAACATCTGCCTCATCTCACATCTGAGGCTGTACAAATCGTCCAGTCAGAACAAGCAAGAAGCCATTAGAGAGAGGGAAAAAAAAAAAAAAAAAAAAAAAAAGAAAAGAAAAATACCCAGGTTTAAATCTGAAAGGAATATTTTGAACCTATATTTATATTAAGTCACATTACCCACTTTAATGATAAAAAATTAGAATATTTATTATTTTCATAACACAAGTCATAATTGCTCTTTTAATAAAAAAAAAAAAAAAAAAAAAAAAAATTTTGCACAAATTCAAAATTACCTGATCATTCATTTTTGCCAATATTTATAGGACCAGTTAATGTTAATGTTTTTCAACAAAAAAAAAAAAAAAAAACTATTTACATTTCAAATTTCCAAGCAATTTATATTTACTAACCTTAATTTATTTTGGCACAAGGGCAAATGGAGGATAATTAGGAAGTAGAGAAATTGAGTGCGTCATGATTTAAGAGACTGCATTTCCATCTTTGAGTCTGCTCAATGGATTGTTTACAACAATGCAGAGTAAAAAAAAAAAGTCCTAGGAAAAATTAAATGAGCAAATCCAAAAATGGTCTGCAGCTGAAGGTGATGTGTCTCTGAAGAGATTGAAAGATTTTGTAATATAAGCTCCTTCTGTAAAATCAGCTGCTGAATTCCCAATTGAACCAATTAACAAGAAGCATCCAGAATTGCTTATTGAGACAGATGTTGTTGTCTTCCATCAGGATAATGCCAGACTTCACATCTTTGCAGACCTAGCTGAAATTGGTACAGCTTTGCTGGAATACCTGTAACAAGCACATAGTACACCTCTTGCATACAACAATCTATAAACACTTGATTGAGATGAGGTAGTATAATATTCTTATTCTCATATTTACAATTAGAAAATAATCCAGATGCTTTGTTCAAGTCTTGCAAAACTTTACTTACAAGATTAGCAATGTTTTTTTTTTTTTTAAGATTCTGCCTTACATGCATATGCTTTCTTTAAATTGGTTGATTATCTTCTCATTGAAGTTTTGTGCTTATGTTTATTTCCATAGTCCTCTATTAGCACAAATGTAGAACATCCAATGTTTATTATTTAATATAATTTACTTACCTCTCTCTCTTTAAATTCTGGCAGGAGTTCTTGAACAGCTTCGCCAAAGATTAGGGTGTACCTCTGAGTATTATCAACAATGCCATCTGCCAAATCAGGATCAAAATCCACAATATCATCTACATCAATAACCAAGCTGACTTGTTCACGATGAGCCAAGTTTTTCTATTTAAAAAAAAAAAAAAAAAAAAAAAAAAAAAAAATTTATAAAATGTTGCTTTGACTGAATTTTGTTTTACATTTTTAGCAAACACTTTTCAGCTAAGTGAAAAATGTAATACAATTTGTGAATGTGGCACACATGCATGGAAGTGGGCAAACAAGGTAAAATGAGAAGCAAAGCACAAACCAGTCATGAGCTCTGATTTCTTGGCTCCTCAGATGTCGCCAGGCTGGCTCAATGGTATTTTTGTGTACAAGAATCTTTTTCATTAGAATTCAAGCTAAGTAAATGTTTGTTTGTAGTCATCGGCTCTACTTGCCAAGTTTCCCCAAGAAGGTAACAATTTATTTTCATTAAACAAGCAATTTTGACAGGCTGTTTAATGGTAGCAGGGTCATAAGATGGCAAAGCAAACAAGTATTATGCTGTGGGAGGCAAAAAAAAGAAAACAAAAACATTTTGAGAAGTGCCATGAACTGTTCTAACCATAATATGTACCCATCACAATAGTGAAAAAGATATTGGATAAAGAGACAACTGGTGAGAACAGAAAAAGAAAAAAGAAAAGTGAATCTTAAAAGGAACAAGCAATATCTTTTGGGGAAGGACTTTGGTTGTCCAAGAACTTTTCCACACGACAAAGCATTTTTATTATTCCACATTTGTTTTTCAAACTTGTAAGTTCAGATTTGTTTATTTTGCCAAATACTTTTGGTTAAAATTGAAAAACAAAAAGAAATACCTGTATGATACAAGCAATTTCATTTAAAATAATTCACTTTGCAAACATTCAGATATTATAAAAATATTAGAATATGACGATAATCCTTTTTAAAAAGTTTTTTATTCTACACAATATGAATAGAAGAGAAACAAAATAGGCAATGTTATATTTGTGTATTGTTGCAACAACTGTTTATTGCCAAACAAAATTTATTGTATACATTCACTTGTATTGTCATTAACAAAACTATGATTGAATAAATGTATACAATAAAATGTGTTAGATACAATTGAATATGAAATGGTCATTTGATTAATAGAATAAATTTCATCATATTCTTTTAGTCTTTGAAAGCATCCTTTGCTCTAACTGCTGAATTTGAAGGTTGCCTTGAACAAATCCAAAGTTCTTGCCACAAATTTTCTTTGATTCAAATCCAGCTTAGAACAAAGCATTCATCAGCAAACACATTTTCAGGAGCATTTTTATGTTGGAAAGTGAAATGTCACACTATTAAATTGAATAATAATAATAAAAAACAACAACAACCACACACACACAGTGTCCGGCAGATTTTTTTTTTTTTTTAAATTTTTCCAGGCTTCTGACAATTTTAAGTAAATGCTGTTCAATTCCCACTAAAACATCTCCAAAGCATTAGAGTACCATTTTTATACAGGGTATTGCAGAAATACTTTCTGCATAATGCTAAGACATTAGTGACAATGGTGTCTTCATTTAGCTAATGCCTTATTATATGGGAAGTATTTCTGCCATACCCCGTATTTTATTTTAGGGATGGTGTTCATAGCATTTCTCCCAAAATTCACTGTACTAGATTCTATTAAACAATTCGATTTTTATTTTATCACACTATAAATCTGCTCCAATTGTGATGAATTGTGCAATATAGATAATTTTTGTGCTTTACTAATTTATAAAATTAGTAACTTAAATATTAAATTGCCTGAAATGATTATAAAAAAAAAAAAAAAAAATACTTACCAACTGTTTAGAATAAACAAAGTTTTTCCCAGCATCATTATCAACATAGAAATCTCGAAGAAAGGTCTTGATTTTATCTGAAGACAAAGAGATATATGTAGGTACTTTAAGCTAATCACAGATCATTATTACTATACAGAATCTGACTCACTGGGCACCTCACATGTAGAGTTTTGTGTCAGACTAAACTAAAAAGTGGACAGCTTTATAACTGAAAGTTACACATTCATTCAATGTTTGTCATTAATGCCAATAGTCAAGGTTCAAACCAGATTTAAATCTAAGATTACAACTGCTGATTTCCAAGGTAGAATCATCTTGTATAAGATGTGATTTTAGAACAAAATGAAGAAATATTCATTACTTATGTACTCCAACTATTTATAATATTCTAATCGGCCTGAAGGATTCCTTAATAGAAAAAGTGAATATTTTGCTCCAAGCAAATTATAGTTCAGTGTGAAGTGATATAATGAACTGTAAACTCTCCAGACCTTTCGTGTTCAAAGCCAAGACTCACATTTACGTAAATTTTCAGTTTCAAGAAGTGTCTTATTATAGCATAAAATAGGTTTTATTCTCCTTGCTTGTTGGTGTGTTATCTTAAGAAAAAAAAATACACACAAAGATTCCAAATTAATGATTGCTTACCCAAGAATCAAGCAAGTACAAATATAGACAAGTAAATCTGGTAGATAAATCCAATAAAACAAAAACAATGGATTTTCAAGAAACTAAAAGTTTTCAGTTTCCTCGTTTAGAAATACAATGGAATTTTTTTTTTTCATAGCATTATTAAATTCAATATTTTTTAAATTCTATTATAAAAAATATTATAATTTTGAAATTGCATCACTTTTCTAGTATTTTCTTAAGATAACTAGCAAAAGTAAAAGAATATACAGAAAAATATATACAAGGACAATTACAAAATTCCAGGATTATAGTTATTAAATATAGGAAAAATAAAGAAACCTATGAACAAGGGAAAGAAAAAAAAAATCTCGATTTTAAGTTTTAAAATTGTCTCCCTTGAATCCATTTTGTCAAATCAGCAAATACAAGGGAGACAACAGATTCAGTCTCCTTTACATAAATACTTACTGAACTATATTAACGTCACTTAATATTTAGCCGGGTTGGGGGATATTAAAATAAAGAAACATTAGCAAAACTGATATTTAAATAATTCATTTCATTTACCTAGCAATGAAAAAGATGGCCCACAAATCGTTCGACCAGTTGCAAACAAGAGTAAGAAGTTAATTCGGTTTTTACTTTTTTTTGTTTTTTAAAGCAATATTTCTTTTTTGTAACTACTTACTTAACACATGCAATTACCATAAAAAAAATCAGTTATTTAAATGTTCAACTAGTAGACCTTCGAAACAAACACTGTTTTCAAAATTATACAAGAAAAATATTTGGGTCAGTATATTATCAAACTTTGGAAATTATTTTCAGTTTACTTCTTTAAGTAAAAAAAAAAAGAAGAATATCAATAGTAGGACTACAAAGAGACAAACAAAACAAAAAATTGCTAAACCTACAATACAAAGTACGTGTTGTAAATCTCTAAATTCAGGTGAATGAAAATTTGACAAAAAAGTGTCTATTCATTTTTAAGTTATAAATGAAAAACAGAATCACAACAGATCAACTGAGTGTTTATTGAAGAAAACCGAGACAAGAGTTTGTAATATTTATCAATAAATATTACAAACTTTGATTTGAACCTTATTTTAAAATCAAGCACAACACTTGTACATTAAAAAAATCATTTAATATGCATTTTTAAACTTGATTAGAAATTGGTAAATTCAAGACTGTAGGAAGAAAGAAAAGGTGTTATTTACAAAACTTTTTTTTTTTTTTTAACTACAATGTGAAATGAAAAGCATGGACATTTAAATCTTAGGAGTCTCCCAGACATTTTCCAAAAGATTCACTACAGTGAAAAGAATTCTGTCAAGACACGACTAACATTAGAGAATAAACAGTAAAATTAAACTAGATATTTACAAATTGAAATAAACCGAAATAAATTAGGCTTTATCAGCAAGATCATTATTTTTTCCAATCTTGTTTAGGAAGAAAATTTATGATTTTATTTTTAAGAAAGAAATCAATTGGTTTTTTGAACACTGACAGTAGCAAATAAATGTGATATTTTTTATTTAAAGTATTGACAAGAAATTAACAAAAGAGATTTGTTGGCCGTGTTCAACTTCAAGAACATGTTGGTTGAGTATAGCTGACTTTTTTTCTTTTTACTATCAACCCGTTAATTTTTTATTTTAATAGAAAAAAATAAAAACATTGTTGTACCGTTGTACATTAAGGAGTAAAAGCCAAAATGGTTGCATTTCGAACGCGATTTCAAATGCATTACTTTCCTACTAAAAGAAGGGTTCATCATGTGTTTCAAAGTTTATTTAAGGCTTGAAAAAAAACCGACGATACCAGAATTGAAATCAACCTTTCAACAATCTCCGAAATGTTTTTATACAAGAAATTTAAGTTCAATCATTTCTTCTCTACCTGGCGCGAAATAATTACATTTTTAATAAAAACACTGACATAAAAAACGGATTTAAGATAAATTGCAAAAATCATTTTAGCAGATACTGCATACGACTTTTTAATTATTCGAATATCAGATTTTTTGAAGTCATTTTCTTAACGTTAAATATTAATTAAATAATTATGCTCAACAAAAGATAATTCTGATAATAAATTTACCAGCATTTGTCAAGAGAATCTTGATCACCAATTTGTCTTTTTTACGGTGGATTTTAATTTTTATTTGTACTGATTGAGAAAAAAGAAAAAAATTTGAAAACCCTAGTTGTAAACCAAATCAGTGAAAAAGCCGAAATGAAATTGAAATTAAAGGTTTTCGTTTTTTTGTTAGTTCAAGATTCGTAACATCTGAAAGTTTTAAAATTAAGATTAAAAATAAAATGTGATTTTAAGCGAATAAAAAAAGTTTAAAATTAAATTAAAAATACAAGTTAAATACAGTGAATTTGAAGTTGTCATATTTCAACAATATGCGTTTTTATCGAACCTCAATGAAAATTTAACAAAATATAACTCGACATTTATATTTCAGAATATATTCAGTTTATGTAGAAACAAAGTCTCAAAAAAAAAAAAAACTTAAAAAAGATTATTCATCTGCATAAAACATATTTATACATGTTGAAAGTGTAGACGATAATCACAATAATCATATTAAAATGTATAAAAACAAGAAAAAAAAAAAGATATTAGTTCTTAATATTTATCCAACTAACATTTACCGCCAAAAAAAAAAAAAAAAACTCAGCATTTTTTCATCATAATTATTTTTTAAATTTCAAAGTTAAATATTCTTCTCAAATAGTTTGCTTATACAAAATAAATAGGTCTATTTTTATATTGAAATTATTATTTAACTTACCTTTCTCTGCTATGTAATCTCTGGAAGGCATTTTCTTACAAATTTGTAGAAAATTCGCAGTGACAAATTATAAAGCAAACAACTAAAGACAACAATAAATTGGAAAACTTTTTTCCAAAACGGCGGGAAATCTACAATCACGTGACTCCAATAATTTCGTTCTAACGTGGTTTTAGATTTTCAGTATAAAATATATAAATTTGTAATTTAATCCTCCTAAAAAGTAATAAAACTGCGAAAAATATATGGAATTATATTTTATAAACGTTAAAATAAATAATAAGTAATTTGTGAGTGTTGACTATAGTCGGCGCATGCTCAGTTGACTTAGATGCTGGTGACCGGTTGGTGAAGTTAGTATGAAGGAAGAAATATGGTGAGTGTTGTTTATTCAGCTGTGGGGTTGCATTGTAGTAATTATTTGGGGAAGACCTACTCGAATAACTGCTGTTTCATCTCTTCTTTCCCAATAGCACAAGCTGAAGACTTCTCAGAAGGACAAAGTTCGGCAATTTACTGCCTGCACGCAAACTAGTGAGAAGGTTGCCATTATCTGCTTGGGTCTCCACGATTGGAAGCTAGATGTGGCCGTGGATAATTATTTTCAAGATCCCGATCGCTACAACACGGACCATTCACGGCCCCCGACTGTTGACAAACGGAAGCTTGATGCCCTGTGGATTAGATATAAAGGTAACATAACTGATAACATCCCTTCTTTTTGTCACTTTTTGTTCGTGAAGCGGTAGAGGTTGTCAAATTAGAAAAGGCTCCATTATTAGTAGTAGTAAAAGTGAATCTAGTAAGTAGCGGACTTTTCTGTGGTAAATTTATTGCTGTAACAAATAATGTCACTTTTCGTTTCTATTTTAGGGATGACAACATGTCCAAAATAACGAAATAAGCTGGAGAAAACCTGTTTAGTTTATGAATATTGTGTAGCTAGATGTGATTACCCTTAGAAAATTTGATTGAAAACTTAAAACTATGTACTCATAGACATGAAAACGATATCAATCTCAGCCTTTTTAGAATAACATCGTCTGCTTGTTGTTTACCTTTGTTTGTGTTAGAAGCAAATATGGATTTTATTTTAATTCCACAAATTAAAAGCTGTTTCTACACATAAAATTAGAGGGCTTAATTTTTCTAATTTGAAGATTCACCTTAATCAAGGGCAGATAACTGCGGCTTTTCGTCTTTTTTTACTACCTGTAGTAGTAGTAGTAGTGTTGCTAGTACTTTCCAGTGATCCAATGAATAAACCAACCCAGTGAATAAAACTTAGATTGATTTCTGACAAAAACATGAATTTTTGTTTAATATCTTTCCTGGTTGTTTTCTTGTCTTAGTAAAAATGAGTACACAATTCTAAAATTTTTTTTTTTTTTTTTTTTTTTTTTTTTTTTGTCTATTATAAATTTAATTACTACCCGTTTTTCCCTTTTTAGTTTACTTAAAAATTTTTTCTTAAAAATCCGATGTCATTTTTTTATAAAATCAGTATTTACGAGTTAAAAATCTGTCATTTTCCAGTTAAATCCATTTAATTTTTATTAGTAACTCATTTCAATTCAAAAGAAAGAAACAAGCTAAAAATCTTTGAAAATGTCAGAAATTAAAAACTTTTTTTCATCCTGGTGAGGAAAAAAAATGGATCTTCGTTAATTTAATACCAATGGTATTCTTTTCATTGTTGCCTTTTCACAAACTAACAATTTGTGCTTGTTTGTGAGTTTTGATTTAAATCCTTCAAGTTCAATGTCTTCATTTTTATTTTATTTTTGTAAATAAAGGAAGGGTGTTTCAAATTTTTTATCTGTATTCTCTTTTGTTTTTGAAATTTCTTTACTTGTCTCACCAAATGAATTTTCTCCTTCGTTAGTCTGTACAGATCCACGAAATAGCATCTTTTATTTCTGGATTGAGTTCTGATTAACACTAAGCGTCATTTATCTAAGAAACACGAAAAAGCACTCTGCTTTGGTAATGTATCTTTGGAGGGTTAGTAACTGGCAATGTTTTTCTCTTTCTGCTTCTCGAGTTAACAACTTGACAAACATCAAGCATGTTTATTGCAACCTGTAGAATTTCTTTTATCTCGAAACGTCTTGTCGGCGGTGGATGAGGGGGAATTATAACTTGGTTTCTAAGATAGATATGGATACAAACCATACATTTTTTTTTCTCTCTCTCATATATTACGATTCTTTAAAATGTTAAAGAATTCATTACATTTTAACTTTCAATATTCAAAGGACTTTCCGAAGGTTTTGAAATGTAACATAAACTTTAAATACTTAAGAGGCGGATTCCAGGTTTTCATATGGAAGTTGATGTTTAAAAAATACAAAAGTGACTCAAATGAATGTTTTGTTAACTAGAAGTTAATGATCTAAGTATTAAAAAATGAGTAACAAAATGTCGTTTGTTTTTGTGTATTTTCCGTAGGAACTTAAACGCATAAGTGTACAATACATTCAATTTTTTTTTTGTAATAATTTCTCTTCAAGCAAGGCGATAAAGCGACTAAGATGAGAAGGTGGTTACTGGGAGTAAAAAAAACTGAGACAATGTTGAGTAGAAAGGACAATAAAAGAACATTAACAATTAA
The DNA here is from genome assembly GCA_903632075.3 of Acanthosepion pharaonis. Classification (NCBI taxonomy): domain Eukaryota; kingdom Metazoa; phylum Mollusca; class Cephalopoda; order Sepiida; family Sepiidae; genus Acanthosepion; species Acanthosepion pharaonis. The sequence goes on from CAHIKZ030003812.1 coordinate 2,045,073, forward strand.
AACACACACACACACACTATGGCAATTGATGTTGCAGATTTTGAAGACCATAATTGACAAAAAAGCAAGAAGCTGGAAGAGCTCCACAGGCAAGAAGTGGGACTATTCGAATGGAACTTAGGTTTACATCTTGCAATCTTTAAACATTTTGTCCCATTGGTTTCTAGCCCAAATTAGTTTTGTTATAGATGTTTTTTTTTTTTGTTTTTTTTTTTCATCTTGATATTATTATTTTTTTTTTTTTTTTTTTTTTTGTGTGTATGTGTGTTATATATAAACTGAAATGCCCCCCAAAATTTAAACAAACAGTGCATTAGATGACTTATCTGCTTTCACTTGTAAAATTGGACTCGACCAGATGATCTACTTATCACCTAATAGGTAGATAAAGTAGTGTGGCTATGGGATGTGGTCAGGATTGAAATGTTTGATTTTGGAATGATTGTCAAAGACAGCTGTGTCTGGTCAACCAGAATATTTATTTCCAAGACATTGAACACTAGTAAACGAAGACTCTTTGCGATAGAGGCTAATCCTATAATGGGAGCCCTGTTTAACTTCATTCTGCTTGCTGATCAGAAGTTTGTGATATGTTTGATTCTAAATAGACATGTAAATTGATAAGGGTTCAGTTTGTTTGCTACTGTTTCACCGAAGTACTGCCTTCAGAAGGATAATATTAATGCAGATACTTTCTCGGGTATACTGTTTTATTGATTCCAATTTGGCATCCAAGTGTTATAGGCATATTAATTTAGGCCTAAAAAGTGTCCAATTTGTGTTTAATACAAACTAGTTTCATTGATCCCGTGATCGCATTTGAGACTTGGCACTGATTTTAAATAACCTTTGCCATAATCTTTACTTAACCAGTAATAAACTATAGGCCATAATAGACAAGTTATTTTGCTTTCCTTTCATGTTTGCCTATCCAGATACATCTTGCTTCAGCCAGTTATTCATCCACATCCAGGCAGAGGTACTTCATTCATGTTATGAGATGTAAGAAACGTTTTGAACAGTCGTGGAATTTCCACTATCCAGATTACCGCTTATCCTTTAGGACATTATAAATGGTATAATGAAATTATATAGCAGGCAGTAACTCTGGCATTCAATATAGACTCTGTTGTTCATAGTATCTTGAAGGCACTAAAGCTAAACTGTTACCTTTTGGTGCATTATATCAGACAAAACATGACCAAGTTGTTGGCGAGGAACACTTTAAGGCAAATTCTTATGTCCATATAATCGCAAAGAGACAAGTGTCACTTGAGTTTAGCCCCAGTAAGTTATGAGATAGCCAGTCTGAAATCCAGGATCCACTCTTAGCTTCTGACAACCTGAAAGTATCTGATAACAATATTAGTATCTGTCTATATTTCTGATATGAGGTATTGTAATAAATGTGTTGGTTGGATCCAGTGACTTGACCCAAAAAGTTGTGAGTTCAATATATGGCTACTGTAGTGGTTAACAAACCCTTGTTGAGTTAAAGGGAGATAACTGAGACATCCAGAAGAGGCATACAACTAGAACAATCTACTCTGGTGGACGAAATAAAGGGTTCAGTTTAAAATTTCAATCACCTGAAAAGGGCCAGTGTACAGTGACTGAAACATCATGAATATGGCAATAAACATGAGCGCAACAGTTCAAATGATGTAAATAATCTAAACAGTCATGATTCTGATGAAAATACAAAGCAGAATGAAGCTGAATTTATTGCTCCTTAAGGTGAATTAGATTCCTTATATGAAGACTCTATTTTCTTAATAACCAGGTTCCATTACACCAAGCCACCTAACCATTTGTACTCCTGATGTATTGCTGTATTTACTTTATTCTTTTGTAGATGTTAAACATTTTCATTTTTTTCACTTCAGTTTATAATTGATGGCAATGTGAATATTCTTTATTCAAGAATTCCATTTGCATGATCCACTCAGATGAACACTAATGAACAGAAACCTCCTTTACATGTGCAAGAGTTTGTTTTTTTTTTTTTTTTTTTTTTTTTTTTTTTTTTTTTTTTTTTTTTTTTTGTGGTGGTGGGGTGATGTGTTGTTGATGTATATGAATATTATACCATATTAAACTTTTTGTTCTGTAAATTTTACTTCCCAAACAAAATCTTACATTCAATTAACACTTTAAAATTCCCTTGTTTTTCCTTATAATTATTTGAAATTTTCAATTTTAACAAAGTTTTTTTTTTCTGTATATCCAAACATCTAATTTTTCTTTTAGATCCATATGAAACGGATAAAATGATGGCAGATGGTGTATGCCGTTTCCTTGAAGATCTTGGTTTAAATCCTGAATCAAGGACTGTATTGATAATAGCCTGGAAATTCAAAGCTGAAACACAATGTGAATTCACTCGTGAAGAATTTTACCAGGGAATGACTGAATTAGGGTAAGTTGTTTTCTTACTAATGCTTAATTTTTGATTGAAACTTTTTGTCTTTCTAATAAAGCCTACTCAAATATGTAGGATAACTTTTTTTTTTTTTTTTTTTTTTTAATTCATTCAACAAAATGAATATTCACCATGCACTCTGAAATTTAGTTACAGCTTCATTGGAAATTTAATGTTTCCTCTTGCATTATATTTTCACTAGTCCATAAAGATTTGACATTTGTAGATTATTAGAAACATGAATCCCTTTATTTCCTTGGCTCTGGGTAGACTGGACTTTTTCTTTAGAGAAAAACTGGATTCTAAACTTTGGAAAGTGAAAACCACTCTATCTTTCCCAAGAACATGAAAATTTACCGATAAAATCGGTACCTAGAAGAGCTGTTAATTTGCAATATCTTATTTGAATGGTATGTATTTTGCTGCATAAACTGTCATAATGTTACAAAGCAAATGGTCATGTAACTAGGATTGGAATTTCACATCTGGAATTTTATGAAAAGCTGGAAACTTAAATGAACTTAATAACACAATTATTTTTAATGCAAAAAAATTTTTTTCTCTTTCCAAAAAAAAAAAATGAAAGCAAAATTTATGCTGAGTAAATTTTAAAATGTTATCAAACTTTCATACGTATGTATTTCATTTTTCCTTATGGCACAGATATCACTCCTGATTTATTCAATCTCATCTTGGTTGTTATGTTTCAGCCACTGTAGCCTTTGGCCTTCTTCTGGTAACTTGGAAATTTCAGACTGACTCTTTTATTCAATTTATAAGAATAGCTTATTCCCATTTCACTCTCCATACTAAAGGAGATCTCATGATTTAATTTTTGTGGTGCTAGTTGACTTTTCTGCTGAACTAGTGTATGGCTCTTTACATAACCCAACCAGGAGATTGAACTCCTGTCTGCCAGATAATGAGGTATGCTTAAACAAAGCCACTGTCTATTAAGCTGTCTAAGTAAATCACTAATTCTGCTCGCATTCAGGGAAAATCTTTTCCTCCTTAATTCTCTGCACAATGCAAATTGTTTGAACTTCATTTCTTAATTACATTGAACAAACACTGAAGATTTTAAAGGCTGTTTAGAATGTTCTTTATTTTAGATGTGATACAGCTGATAAACTCCGTGATAAATGTCCATCATTGGAACAGATAATCCGCGACAATGCAAAGTTCAAAGAGTTCTACCAGTTTACTTTCAATTATGCAAAAAATCCTGGCCAAAAAGGTTTAGGTAAGTAAGAATTCTTTCAGCCATTTTTTAAAATATCTTGTATCACAACTATTAATTTCTGTAAGATGTTCATTTCTAAAAGTTAAAAAAATTAAATAACTCTGCTTTACATTAACCTTGATGTTAAGTCTTTGATTCCAGTTGAGTATTTTTGCGATGTCAATGAATAATCGTCACTTTCATAATGCTCATTGTAGCAGACTTTGTAATCACCATTGAACAATACTGGCCTTAGACACCTTTGACTAGCACTCAATAATACACGCTTGGAAAGTAACCAAGTGATCAGTTAGACATCACGCTATTTTTTTTTTTTTTTTTTTTTTTTTTTTTTTTTATATATATTTTATTTATGGTGTCGCTTATGTTCCCATTTTGGTCCCTGTACCATGTATGTCATTTTGCTGATCCGTTTTTTAAAATGCAATCTTTCCAGAATTCCTTTCCACATTAATACATTTTAAAAATACCTTATCTCCAGGTTTGAAGTATTTGCTTATATTGTCATTTCTTGATGCTCTCACCTTATGTTCTGGTAATAATTTATTAAAAATACTTAATCTTCCTGGTGAACATCAACTTTGCAGGTGACATTTCAGACCCAGTGTTCAGGTTTGGTGTTATTCTGTAAACACTCAAAAATTACTGTAGCATTTCTTCATTTGACTAATCTCCCTCCAACTTTTTTAGTGCCCTTTTGAATATATTGACAAATTGTTCCACTTGTCCATTTGATCTTGGGTGATAAGGGGTGTTGTAATATGTTCTATTGCTAATGATTTGCAAAAAAACTTAAATTCACTAGACATGAATTGAGTCCTGTTATCTGAAACGATAGTCTAAAACACTGAACCTTGCAAAAAACTTTTGTAGGAAATTTATTGTTAACCGCGGTAGTCGGTCTTTTACTTCTTGATATTTCTGGCCATTTAGTGTGCCACTATATAGATAGTATGATCCATTTAACGGTCCTGTGAAGTCTCTATGTATTCTGGACCATGGCATATTGGTTTTCGGCTAAGGTTGAATTTTGATAGGTGGTGACTTTGCTGCCAGAGCACACTCTGCATGATTTCACTTAATTTTTGATATCTTGATCCATTTTGAGCCAATAAGTACAACACCTCATTAGGAATTTCATTCGAGAAATTCCTAAATGACCTATGTGAAATTCTTTCAGCATACATTTTTTTTTTTTTTTTTTTTTTTTACAACAATGCTGGTATCATCACTATCTCTGCATACATAAATACATCATTACATAATGAAAATGCATTATTTCCAATAACTTTTCCTTTAAATCTTAACTGCTTCATTTTCATTATAAAATCTTTTTCCAACTTGATTCTTATTTCCTCAAATGTTACAGTATTATATAATACATTATTTATTTCATTTTCAGCCCTTATTGCCACAATTACTGTGTCTTCAGGTGGTTTGCAGAATTTTGGTATTAGTCTAAATAATCCGTCTGCATGACTTAATTTTTTGGATGGCAGAAACTCCATCTTATAATTGTAGTTCAATGGAATAGTTCCCCAGCACTCTGTCCAATAACATTTCACATCTTTTTCAGCAGGTTATTCAAGGGTGCTCATAATTCGTGCATATTAGGTATATATGTAAGATAGTAGTTAGCAAACACTAAAAATGCTTATAACTTTATATTTGGAGCGGGTATGTCCTTTATCGTGCTTGCCCTTGAAGGATCCGGTCATCTAATGTTTTCATCAATAATTTGTCCTAGATATTTAAGTCTGGACATAAACAATTCACATTTTCCTTCACTAATCTTAAAAATATATTCTTTGATTCTCTCAAATACTCTTTTAAATCTTCTGCGTGTTGCTTTCAGGTCTTAGTTTTAATAAGTACGTCATCCAAATATGCTTGAGCACAATCCAAACCAACAAGCATGATGTCCGTTATCTGTTGGAGTATGCTTGGTACTACCTTTATACCAAAAGGAAGCCTGTTGAATTTGCATAACCCTCTGCGTGTTAATTGTTAATAATTTTGAGCAGTCTTTGTCCACTAGTACTTGTTAAGTGTCTGACAGGTCTAATTTAGAAAAATTTTTACCTCCAATCAATTTGGCAAAAATTTCCTCTAGACTTGGTAGTGGGTAGTTGTTTTAAACTTTCATTTAACCCTGTTGAAAAATAATCAGCACATCCATGAATTTTATTATTCCTTTTATTTTACTTATTTATTTTTTTTCCTAGTGTAGACTGTTAGTGATGCCCATTCAAAATAGTGTATTTTTGATATCACACCTAATTTTTCTAGTTTGTCCGATTTATTATTAATTGGATCTAAGGACGCAAAAGGTACAGTCCTTTTTTGTTTAAATGTTGGTGTTACATTGTCTTTTAATCAAACTTGGCTTTTGCTTTTGTGCATGTGCCTAGACCTTCTGAGAAAACTTCTGGAAAACTCTTTTCAGTTTAACTTTTCAATTTTTCAGTTTCGGTATTAGCACTGGAGGTAACAATATTTATCTTGTTGCAAAAAGAGTTAATTGGAAGGTCCTAAAGATCAAACAATGCATTCCAGTCTGTTCCAAACAAATTAGCAGTATTCTTTAATACAAACACCACCACTTTTTTGTTTTTTCCAACAAAAGTGTTACAACTGAATTTACCCAAAAAGTTCAATCACTTTCTTGAGACTCAGTGTGCAACTTTATCAGAAGTCAATAAACTGGGTTTACTCATTTTTCTCCATGTTTGCTCATTTATGAGTGACTAGCAGTAGAGCCCGGCGTTGCCTGGGGATGTAACAGTAAGAGATAGATCAAGTATCGACCATCATAAAGACTGAAAAATAAGATTGACAAAGATTATTGTTTAAGGTTGACGGACACGCATGTCTTAATTAGTTTCTTTTTCTTTTTTCTTTTTTTGGTTTAACGAATTGGTCAAACTCAAACAAAAACATTGTTTTCAATCGTTATGAGTCTACCGATTGAATAGAATTTTATTATAAACAATTGTCTTGTAAATGGAATTTTTAAAGCATTCTGAATGTAAAAATAAAGAAAAGTGTGCAAGACAATAAGAAACACTACCTGCCAAAAAAAAAAAGTGAAGTTTTGTTGAAATCGGTTGAAAAATGTAGGGAATCCGATCCCATATATAAACACACACACAATCTGGGTTTTATAAGTATAACTCAATATGAGTTGTTCCCCTTTCATTCTGGCAACTTAATCGTGTTTTCAAATTGATTTCATGCAAAAACATTGTGTTTTTCCCATTTTTGGCGGTGTCAGAACTACCACAAGGTAATTTTACGCAGCCCTAAGAAGTTTTTTGAAATCAGTTGAAAAATGTAGGAAATCCAATCCAATATATAAACACACACACACACACACACACACACACACACACACAATCTGCGTTTTATAACAAGTAAGATATCAGATCCTGAATCCAGCTGCAATTTTTAAAATTTTTGGGGGGGGTGTCTTGTTAATTTCCCCTTTTTATACTTCTTATTGTTACTCCATGTACTTATCATGTTCATATGTATGTTTGTTTTGTTTTTTTTTTATCTGCAACACGTATTTTTGTGTCCTAATTTCCCACATCCAGAGCATTATTTTGTTCTTGAAGAAAAAAATCGCTTTTAAAATGCTTACCTCCACAACCGTAGCAAGTATTAGGTATTGAAGGGGGTTTGTCTTCTCTTTTTCTTTTTTTACTTGATTTGAAAAATGTTTGTAGTTTTTTTTTTTTTTTTTTTTTTTTTTTATGCAAAA